>VMKM01000765.1:0-243568 GCA_008360985.2 Macquaria ambigua
AAATCCGTCAGTAAATACTCCACTGGTGAGTTTTAAAAAAGGCGGTTGCTAACAAGTGTCTAAATGAGACTACAGAGGTTGTCGGGGACATTAAACGTCATCACGCCGAACACAGAAACTCATCTACTCACTCGTCCGCCTTTACAGCCTCGTTGGGTTTATACTGCAAACTGTTCTAACTCAAACTTTCTGGAAGCTCAGTGAGATTGCATTTACGCTTCAAAAATCCTAAAATTTGTGAAGATTATCTTGCTAAACAAAAGTATCATAAACTGTTGTTTTCTGCAATAATCCAAAAGCCAATGGAAACATCCCATTGGCTTTTTGTGGAGGGAACCAGGGCGACGCTAACTTCCTGTTTGGACTACAGAAACACATCATCATCCCTGCAGCACTCTATTAAAACCAAATCTATCTGCAAGGAGAATTAATTGTTCTTTTAATTTAGTGTTTGGGGATGTAAGAATAAGTCAACACATAATCAGCTGATTTTCACTTTAAGATCGGAGAATGTTTGGACGATCATCAAAACACTGTAAAGGCATAAACACGAACTCCGATTTGATTGATTGATCAGAAAACAAAGCTGATCCAGCTCACTGAAGCTCACATTTCACCATCTCTCCTGCCCTAAAGTCACATCTCACCTGCAGCTCGTCTAATGCAGTGGTTCCCAACCTGCGGGTCGGGGACCCACCTAGGGGTCACAAGATGAATCTTAATGGTCACAAGATAAGATAATCCTTTATTGATCTCCCACAGGGGGAGTTCAGGTGTGTCAGCAGCACAAAGACAGATAAAGGTACAGATAAATAAGGTATAAAAATAAGAATAGGATAAAAGAGCAATTAAATCAATACTCAAACATTTTCTGACCTTTAGCCTGAAATTTTCACCTCTTCTTCAAAATAAAAGCCTTCCAGTGGTCAGATCAACACGGTGAACGAACCTCCGTGTCACTGTCTCGTTGCTGCTCCTCGCTCACCGATTGGTTTCGTCTCTTCCAGACCACACCGAGATCCCGCCCCCTCCTGACAAAGTGGCTCCGCCCCCGAAGCTGCTCATCCAGGAGGAGATTTGTTCTGAGATCTGTCAATCAAAGGAGCGGTTCACCCAGTCACTGAGCGGCCTCTCTGAAGTCCCGCCTCCCTCCCCCTTCTACACCAGCAGCTGCTGCTGTCAGGCCTCACCTGAGCTGCCAGGTAAGCCGCAACGCTTTCTATCCATTCATTTCTTCATGTCTTTGTTGTAGTTTGTCTGGTTTGAATGATGTCGGATCCAGAGGCTTCTCTCGTCTGAGCTTTTTCAGTTTTTCATCATTAAATATTCTAAACAAAACACAAAACAGCAGCTTTGATCAAAACATGTTATTTTTAAAATCAGCTGGTGTCAACTTATCAGTCCTGCACTAACAATAAAAAATACACAAATAGTAGAATTTGGACATAACAGATTCATTTTGTATTTTGTTGTTTGTGTCTAAATGAAATTCTGGTTTAGAAACGCATTAAAAAGAGGAAACACACTGAAGTGTAAATCTCCCGTGCTGGAGACAGCGTGGAGATGTTTGATGTTTAGAAAAATGGTATTTAGCAAAGGACACCAGGATATGATATCCCTATGAGCTACATGCTACTCTATCTGTGTGATTTTAATTTTACTGGAGAAAATGTACCAATAAGAGATAAATATCTGGTCAAAATATGAAGTTAAATAGCTAGTAAAAACAACTGTTAGTTTGCTTGTTGTCCAGAGTTTGTAGTAATATTTGATTTGATCAGCATCGTGGTCGACCTGTTCAGCTGTTTCTCTGACGTGTGTTTGTGTTTCAGGGATAACGATGAAGGCCCTTCTCCTTTTCATCTTCACCATCTTCATCTTCACTGCTCTATACTCAGGGTAAAACTCTAGTTTTGATTTTTAATCAATTAAAACTGGTGATCAGGGTAAAAACATGATAAAAAATGACTCACTCATTTCAAGTTTAGTTGATGTGTTTAACAAAGGCCCTGGCTGATTGTGATAGGCTGAGACAGCTGTCACTCAAGTCAGACGAGTCTCAGTAAATACTGTGTCGGAATAATCGGAAAAATTAGTTTCCGACTGGGAAAATTCCCGTGAACGCCCCTAAAGTTGGAACAACAACTACGGAAATGTTGGTACACGACTTGCCGCACGATGACGTCATATACGCAGGAACTTTTTATTAATTCACGTATCAATTTTTTGCTCACATGTAATTTGTAATATGGTATTAGTTGTTAGTGTTAGCTGCTGTCCACACAGAGTGACCTGGATCAGTTAAAAAAGTTATTGATTAGCATCAACCCTGATAACAGGTCAGGTGAAGCCATATTTGAGTGGTTCTGGTGCAGGAACAAGTCAGAGAGAGATGGATGATGTTTAAACGCTCTGAGACATAAAACACAACACAGCTTCTTTGTGGCGGCCATGTTGTTTCCACATTACAACTTAAAAGCTCACGAACGCATCAAAGTCGGAAGAACGACTTCCCAACTCAGGAATTGGGACCATTCGGGGATCACCTGAATGCAGCATTAAAACCATCTTGTTTCTGGAAAGAAGTTGTGGGTTTCCCCATTCACTTCAATGCAGTTACAGTTTGCTTGGAGCATCCAGTGGCCATCAGAGGAACTGCAGCTGCAGACACAGACCCACACAGACATGTAGGTTACCACGAGGTCGCTGATACTAAAACCAGCCAGGTGATCAGGAACAGTTTAACACGTTCTCAGTTTTCCACGACGTCTGACTGATCCTCAATCTTGAAAACTGGATCTTTTGTTTTGTTCACGTTAAAACAGGAGTCAACACTGAAATGTGCTTTATGTTTCTGGCTTTTCTCCCCTGCAGGTGTCTCTTGTGGAGTGCGACTGTTGCGTCGACCGTGTTCGCGATGATCACAACGTTTATGCGTAAGTATCACATGAAATTAGACTGACACGATACTGCAGCTCAACATTACAATCTGCCTGATACGCAGAACAGAAAAGCTGCAATGATGCTTTTAGATGTTTAGCTGACTTCTTGTGTGCTGTGATGGTCTGAAATAAAAATGGCTAAATTTAAAGGTTTATATGTAGACGACAGATAGACTGGCCACAGCTTTAAGACAATACATTTTGTATCATATGGGTTTTCACACACTCAGATTAGCAGAATAATTTTGGAAGTAAGTTTCCCAAATGAAAAACATTTGTGATGCTCCGCTCTCTTTCAGTCCTGACGAAGTCGGGGCCGATGGGCGAGTGGAGGAGGGCGAAGACGGAGGTGAGTCCGAAATCAGACAAGTTTCACTTAATGTTGTCAACTGGCAGCGAAGAAATAATAACAGCGTCTGATGCTTCTGTTTTTCAGGATATCACATCAAGAAACGAGTAAAAGAAGCTTCTCTGATGTTTGCAGCGTGAAACTGAAAAGGTCTGATGGGAATCAGCAGAAATATTTTACATTTTACTAACTGTTTGCATGTAAGTTGCACTTAAAGCACCAAGTTATACTGAGCTCCGGAAGACATTTTACAGCAACACCTGTTTGATGCTTGAGCTTAAAATAACCACTTTTTGAATGTAAATCTTTATCTAAATATGTTTCCTGCGCTGAGATGCGTCGACCAGAAGGGCTGAAGTTTTCTAACCGTTTGAAATTAGATTGAAACACTTTCAACATTTAAATCCAAATTCAAAACCAGGAAGATTAGCACGGTGATGCTTCCAGGTACAGCTGAATCAGTGTGTTTCTGTTAAAAAGCTGAAGGAGCTCATTAACATGGTGACACAAGTTACTGTAGTTTAGCAGATATGAAAGATAACAAAAATATCCATATCAAATATAAAACATCCAAATGTACCTGGTGTATTTTTGAAATACTGTAAGTGTATCTTCTATTGTTAATAGTTGAACTTGGCTTTTTTGGGGCTGTCCAAAGTGACCAAACGTTAGACTTCACTTGTCTGGAGAACAAATTCAGGTCCAACAGCAAAACAAGCAGCGAGCGTTGCTGTGAAGCCTCGCTTCTATTTCAAATAAGAGCTGTGACTTTTTCTAAAAACAAAAAACAAACGCACACCTCAAGTTCAAGTTCAGATCTACCTGGAAATTGTAACCACCAGGAAGATAAGTGCCATTTTTTTTCTCCTGAGGAAACTGAATCAAGAGTTTTATTCTAAAATGAACTAGGCACAATAAAACAATAACAATAAATAAAATAAAATAAATGGTACATTAAAGCTGCACCAGCTCAGATTTTATTGTGAAAATCTGAATTCTGGTTTCCTGGGTAGAGTTCTGACAAGACAGGGTTTGTAGTTTTGCTGTTACAAAACGATAATCTCTGACTTTCTGACGTCTGTAAAATGCATCATAAGAAGGCGCCGTTTAGTTTGTTGATGTCACCTGATTGACAGGTTGATGGGTGGGGCCAATTACATGCATTTTGCTGTCTGCAGATACACGTGTTGTTGTTGTTTTCACATAATCTTACCTCCTCCTGATTCGTTCATGCTGATCAGATGTCGTTAATCTGAAATAAAGTCAGAGATGATCCAGTCGGCGTGACGTTCCCCTGTGCAGCTTTAACAGTAGCAGGTAATAAACCTCCTGTTGTTCTCTGCAGCATTTTGTAGTAAAACTCTTCAGCTGTTAAGTGCCTTTATATCAGCCAGCAGTGCAGAAATACACAAGAATACAGGGAAACGCTGCTGAGACATTAAACAGACCGGCTCCAGTGTTACATGGAGGTCATTCTCAGTGTTTGATTTAACCTGCGGAGTGGAGCAGGTGGGTGGAGTTAGAAAAATATAATATATTTGGCTGTTCACACATTTGATGCCTGAACAAATGACTGAGATCTTATATCTATCTCTATCTAATAATATCAATGTGCATTCACACTTTAAAGGTTACTTTTAAGGGAATATTTCACATTTTTAGAAATGTTTGGACATTCTCCTTCTGCCGAAAGTTGGATGTTCAGATGGATGTTAATCTCATGAAGTCAGGACGTGGTTAGCTCAGCATAGCAAGGGAGTTAGGCTCCATCCACATTACCACGTTTTTGTTTTAAAACGATTTCCGTCCACACAAGCGTTTTATCACAGTTTCAGACATAATCTCCGTCATGGCTGAACAGGGTCACGTGATAGGGGCGTGACGAATCAGGGAAGGACACGTTGTGGCTGATAAGACCCAATCAGGAAGTGAACGTGGGCATCTGTGTCATCGTTTTAAAACGTCTCCGTCTTCACTAAAACACAGTCTGGAGTTTTCAAACTAAAACACAGTCTGCAGCAGCGTTTTAAAAAGGTCTCTGTTTTAGGGGAGTAGTGTGGACGCTAGGTGTAAACGTAGCAAAAGTTATGTGTTTTAAAACAAAAACGTATTGGTGTGGATGGAGCACAAAGTGTTGTTTTTATATTCCTATTTAAACAAATGTGACACAGCGTGTTAATTCGTGAGCTTTTAGAGGTGCAGGAACAAAACACTGCTGCCGAACTGAACTCAACTTCTAACTTCACATGAAACCGCCGCCTCCTTCACTGACAAGCTGAGAAAGTGGTGCTTTTCTGAAAAGTTAAAACCGTTTCACCTTGCTGTCAGTAAACGCAGCTCCACCCAGCTGGCATCACAGGCAGGAAAAACATCACCTTACAACTGCTGCGTGAGTCAGGTCTGCTTCTGACTTCGTCACACGTATTTCACCCTTATTGTACTTTCTGAGGGAGCAATAACTCCAGAAAATTTGGGATCAGGGAGAGAATCTTATCTAATACAATACAAACAGTTTGTATTGATCATTATCGCCCTGTGATTCCTGTGGGAGGAAAAGAGAAAAACATGTTTTCATCAGAAAAAGAAATGTGGCAGGAAGCTGGGCCTTAGAAATGTAAAGAAAAACCAGTACTGTATGGCTTTATAGGATTTGACTTTATAAAGTTTTTCAAATTCAATCACGTTTGGGCCTCAAACTACGTCAAGACTGTTAGCAAACCTGAAGAAGGAAGAGATGAGCTGTGCTTCGTTTTCCCCGGCAGCGCAGATCAACTCTTCCTGAGTGAAACTGAAGTGTTTTCATGTGTTTTTGTGAACGTTGACCAGAGGAGCAGATACGTTTTATCTTTGGCTCTTCATGTTCCAGATCATCTGAATGGATTAGGATAAATAATAACTTGTTTTCTGTTCAAACTGTTGTGGTAATCATGCTACGTTTACGCCATATAGGAATTTCCGTAATTACCAGTTTCTGACTTGCAAATACTGTCCATGTACAACATCCAAGTTGTAATTACGGCCAGGAAACTGCGATTTTTCTGAAAGCTTCAATATTTACGCCTTGGTGCTAAAAACTACAGAAGCGCCTGAATGCCTCATACCAAGCAAAGTCTGTCCTTTGAGGCAATTAAACCCAAATTTAATAGATATAGTTATATATTGTCATTGCACAGTATTTTGAACAACCAAACAGAGCTCTACACCACATAGGAATCTTTTTGGCTGCCGTCCATCTTATATGACACGAACGTGGCATCAGATCTGTAACATGAAGGGTTAACGTCCGGTCACACCAGAAAGCGATGCAGCAAACTTAATGTGCGTCTTTGTAAAGCAGACAGTGCTAGAGGCCTGGTGACGCAGTGACTAATCACAGCGCTAACTGGTTAACTACTGTAGCTGAGTTTCTGCTTATTTCCCCCTGACATTCAATTCAATAAAGAGCTATTGAAGGGGGGGGCTCCTAGCTAGCTAGCTGGGTAACTATCATTAACTAGCATTAACCGTCATTTAGCTAGCTTGTTAGTTTGGTTGCTAATGGGACGAAAACAAGTTTACACAGTTAAAAAGCCATTAGTATGATGTTCTCCTGTCTCCTAACGTGAAGTTAAATGAAGCTGGATGGTGACACACAGCTAAGCTACGATAGCTTCCTCCATTTTGGGCTCTCCAGCTGTCCGTTCACTCAAAGACCAGCTCTGTCAAGACGGCTTGCTGTTGGTGAATTTGCGGGTCCAAGTTCACCAAAGTTGAACTTGATGCAAAAATATATGTGTGGATTTATTTCACTCCCTTAAGAGAATCCGCTGGTTGTGGCGATTCCATTGAAAATAATTGATTTCACCTTTTAAATGCTGGTGTGACCGGGCCTTTAAAGGTCAAACGTCTCTCTTTCTGTGTAAATCAGGAGTTTCTGAATCGTCGGATGTGTTTTTATTCACTCACAAGTGCCAAATCTGTAGAAATCTGACGATTCAGGAAATGTTACATCACCAATTCTTCATCAATGAACAAAAATCAATCTATATTACTAATATTTTTAATACAGCTCTGCATGACTTGTTACTTTACATTTAAAGCTGCACTTATCAATATTTTTATATGAGCAATGATCAGTTGACACTGTGTAGTGAGAGGTGTCGATTGTAGCGACAGATCCTGAACTCTGCAGCTCTACGAAGCTTTTTAGCCTCTTTTAAAGCCTAGTTGGTGGAGACCAAACCGGAGCTAAAAGGAGAGTGAATATTGGTTTTGGATTCATCAGGTGGATTCAAACACGACTCCAGCGGGATGATTGTGTTGCTGGATGTGTAAATAACATGTCTGTTTTTCTGCCCCCTGGTGGCCAAACACGTTTTAATGCAGCTTTAAATGACCAAAGTTAAATGTGCATCAAGTTTGGCAGTTTTACATTGTTTTTTTTGTTTTTTTGTGATAGACTTTTATGAGGTGTTGAAAAATGTAGAATTTACTGCAAAAGACAAAAACTTTGAGTAAAACTCATTTAATAAGAATTTTCTCGGATGAATCACACCTTTTAGATAAGTTTGTGACATAATGCAGCTGCTGTATATAGTGTTGTACAGTTTTTTTCCCCCATTGACTGCACTTGTTTCCAAAAGTGGAAATGTGATACTCTGCGTGTGACGGCACTTATTATTTATATATATATATATATATATATATATTCATTTTGTATACCACTGTACTAATTAATCTCCTGTAATGAAAACTGTAAAATGAAACCTGAAACGACGCACAAACTGAGACACAAAGAAGATTGTTGGCCTAAATGAACAGATTATGTATTGATCTATGTGACAAACTTGCTTCCAAAATGACGAAGTCGTCATTTTCAGTAAATTGTCTAAATTCACAAACAGTAGTTAAGTGATTTGAATGATGAGTAGTTGCCTTTTTCGGCCTGTTGATGGCGCTGCGTTTTAAGATTTAATTTCTACAGTGTTTTGCGTATTGTCAGATATTTTCCAGTTTTAGTGAAAATGTTTGTTTTTTTGTTAAAATGAATGTTTATCATCCATTAAATAAAGACAAACAGTGTATTTGTGTTCAGTGGAATGTTTCTGTCTGTCTGGATGTTTTTCTCCAGAGGTGCAGCTGACTGAAGTGACGACAAATAACACGACACACTGAAGGGCCGACTGTTTATCAGGACGTTAAGGAATATTTCACTGTCTCGTATTATAGTTTGGTTTTCAATGCTCAGATTTTACAAACATTTAGAAAAAGAGCTCTCAAACTTTTCCACTCCCGATGCTTGAAGATTGTTTTACTGGAGAGCAGTTTCATCTCTTTGCAGATGAGACAGGAAGTGAAACTGTCCACAGCTCGCTAAATATGAGCTAAAGAGCCAATGTTTATGCTCCAATTTTGCAGGTATTGTTAAAAGAATAAATCATTAAAATAAAGGACTAAATAATAACTTCATTTGCGACTGGATGCAATAATCAATTCTGAAAAATTGAGACCTCTGCTGTACAAAGTGATCGGGGTGATCTGTGGATTATTCAGAGTAACATAGATGCTGTTCTTGGAAAGAGATGTCACTATTGACGTTTTTGAGACATTAGCAGGTGAAAAACGTGATTTGTGTAATTTGATAATTAACCCTTTAAGATGAATGTTTGCTCCATCCAAAAGAGAATGACCGTAAACCTTCAGCCAAACTAAAACTTGTTAACCATTTAAATAATGAGGTTTTCACAAAGTAATGGCTGAACAAACTCTGAAAGAACCTCAAACAACACTGAGGAGAGTGTGAACCTCCACCAAAACTCTAAATGTGTTATTTTAATAATAGCATGTTACACGTTTTAACTGGTTGACCGTCTTTGGATACATGTGCACTAGTTTTTGGCAAAATGGTGAAAGAAAACGTTCTTGTGAGACTCAACAGATTGCTTTTATTACAAAAACGACACGATGACGATAAAAAAGGTCGACTGTTTCACAAAATGTAAACACGACACGTTCCGTTTCCTCCCCACGAAACTTAAAACGAACAGCTGCAGATACAACTGTTCACCTTCAGACAAACACATGCAGATTATTTTAATTTAAACATGACGGAGTCAGGAAAAAAACAACTGCTAACAGAAAACAGTTTGTGGATTGAAAATGTCATAAATGATGGACTTCAGCTGCAGGATTTTGTGCTACTGAAGGTTTGTTGTCTGTTGGCTAATTTAAACTTTAGTATCACAGTGTGGTGAAGTTATGTATCTTCAAAATGTTTTCGTGTACAGAGCCAACAGCCTGCAGGTTTTCACACCAACCTGAGACTCCTCCCACTGATGGAGCGGGCAGGAAGTGATCAGTGAAATCACCTGCTGAGCTCAATCAGTTCAAATGAAAACCTGCAGACTGTCGGTGGGACACCGCTGATGAGGTGAGTGAATACTCTCAACACATAAAGCAGCACGTAATCCTTCAACTGACGTGAAATCATTTAACATTTAGACAACCAGAGTGAAATCTGAAGCTCACACTGATGTCTGATCGTTACACGTTTGCTTTCAAGGCAGCAGAAGTGAACTTTCAGAGTTACTCGAAGGCCAAAATGATGTGATGTGGCAGAGAACCAGCTTCAAATCATGACTTCAGTGACTGACAGACCCTGTGCAGGATATTCAGTGAACAAAACAACAAATTACGTCCTCAACAGAAACACTTGGTTTGTTTTCTCTAAGCAGTTAAATTCAACACTCAGAGGGTGAAGAGTCACGTCATGTGTGCGTTGTACTGTAGCTGAAACAACTGGTCCATTAATGGAAGAGCTGACAGAGACAATTAATTGGCAACCATTTTGATAATAAAGTTGCTTAATCAAGGAAAATGCTAAATATTTACTGGTTCCGGTTTCTCAGTTGTGAGGATTTACTCATTTGTCTTTGTCATGTGTGAAAATAAATTAAATATCTTTTGGGTTTGAGACTGTTGGTCAGTTTTATAGAAGAAAAAAATGATCGACAGATCAGAGAATCAATAAACAGGGTTCGTACAGCTTTTTAAAAGTAAAATTCAAGCCCTTTTCAAGCACTTTCAAGGTACCTAAACCAAAAGTGTCCAGACTCTCGAAGCCTTTATCATCACATCTAAATTGTTCCTAGAAATTCCAGGAGACAACAAATATGACGACGTGATCGTTTCATTTCAAACATTAACAGATTTTTTGGTTTCCATGAGTGATTGTGTCGATGATGAAACACCAGATTATGTTGAAAATCAAGCATTTTTCAAGGAGTATATTTGAATTCAAGCATATTCCTAACCTTGAAAACATAACTGTTAAAATTAAGCATTTTTCAAACTTTCAAGACTTTGTACGAACCCTGAATAAAGAAAAGTCATGTTGTTTTTGTGCCCTGTCGCCTCCAGCAGACCTCACATGGCAGCTTCATTATAGCAGTCCTGTACTGCAGTGACACCTGGTCCCAGGTTGTCTCTGTGGTAACTTTATGTAGGAATATGCAGCATGTGAACGCAATAGAAACTAAAATAATAAAGCTCTTAAAACTAGATTTTGACACACAGCCCCTCTTTCACAATAAAGTTGATATTGTACTCAAGTCGTGCAAATTTCCTAACTAATCATCAAATCACAAAAACCAGCTGACATGCAGTGAAACAGAGTTTTGGGCCCCTGGTGGTCTGATGACCAAGACGTGACTTTTTCACTAAACACTGCAGAGACGTCTGAGAGGAAGAGCTGAGATTCAGCGCAGAAGAAGCGCTCCAGTTTCATCTTATACACCGCGAGCTGTTCCCTGCCGGGCCTGTGCTGTAAGTCCATTCACTGTTAGCACACGTGGCTCCTGCAGGATTTGACCTCTGACCTTTTGTCAACACCATACTCCAGATTCCCACAATCCCACCTGTCACTGAAACGTCGGAGCGAATCGCTTCTCTCCACCGTGCACGGTGACGTGGCGGCGCAGGTGGCTGCCGGAGATGAAGGTTTTGCCGCAGTACGAACACCTGAACTGTTTGCAGTCCGTGTGGACGGTCATGTGGACCTTCAGGGATCCGGACTGGGCGAAGCGTTTCCCGCAGTGGACGCAGCCGTAGCGTTTCTCTCCGGTGTGGACGCTCTGGTGGCGTTTCAGGTTGCTGGAGTCGGAGAAGCGTTTGCCGCAGAGCGCGCAGATGAACGGCTTCTCACCTGTGTGGACCCTCATGTGGGTCTTCAGGTTCTTCAGGCAGGCCAGAGTTTTACCGCAGCAGTTACAGACAAACGACCTCCCCCCGCTGTCCTCCCTGCTGTGACTGGAGGCCCTGTTGACACCATCCTGAGGCCTCCACCTGTCCCTTCTGATGAAAGCATTTTGCCTTCCTGTCGTCTCTTTCCTCACAGGAGGCCGCGGCTCGTCTGCAGGTAACGGCGCCCTCTGCTGGCTGTTCTGGAAACCTGCAGGCTGCTGGCGCTCTGCTCCTGACAGACTCGCGTCACTGACGGTGAAAGGGAAGCTGCTGCTGCCTGAATCAGACGCCTCTGAGACGCTCACGCTGGTGTTCAACACGTACGAGCAGCCGGGATCCTCACTCAAAGGATTCTGGGTACTGAGGGAGCCATGTTGGAGCTGTGGCTCGTACATCAGACAGTCATAACTGCTGCTTTCTGACCTCTGGCTGGTGTTCAGGGTTTTTTGGACGGACGTGGAGGTGGAGCTGAGTTCCCCGCTCACCCATGCCCGAGCCGAACCGCCAGCTTCACCTGCTACTTCCTGTTTGGTCAGTGGGGGCGGGGCTTCTGCCTCTGTTGTCTGTCCATCAACATGACAGAAATCTTCTGGAGAGAAAGAAAAGCAGAATATCACCCTTTTTACACTTCTTCAGATGTTACCAGAGATTCGGCCTGCAGCGGAAATGGTTCACAAAAGATAACACTAAACTGAACCTGGACCTTTTAAAATGATCAGAAAACTGCCTCCACCTTTACAGAATACTTTTAAATAAAACTTCAAATGCACTAATCTTTAAATCAATGTAAGTTTTACCTCAAATAAACTCACAAAAAACTGCACTCCACCACCAGATACAATTACCCTGAAAAGATTGTCATCTGCATTTACATTTTGTGGCAGGAAGCAGAGCAGACACTCGACATGCAAAGTATTAATATTTCACCCAAATAAATAATGATTACTTCGGCTTTATGGACCAGATCTGCCCCACGTCTTCCACTTTGATCCAGCCCACATGCCACATGGACTGATGGCCTGAGGAAGGTCCACTACCGGCTGCCAATTAGGGCCACATATGGCTGTGTGTGTAAGTGTAGCTTAGCCATAGGTCACACACCAGTTAACCAAATAAACCAAAAGGGGTCTGAATTTGGCCCACATCCCCCACTTCATCCAGTCCACATTAGAGGTCTTCACAGGTCCAATATTTTGGACCCTATCTGTAATGAACCAGTGAAAAACGAGTTCCCGGAGCTTGTTTTGTCCATTCAACAGTCCAAAACCCCACCGATATTCAGGTTACTGTTTTAGAAGACTGACAAAGTTGTTGCTGATTATTTTCTGTCGACCAACTGATCAACTTTCAGCTCTAATTTGGACCCAGCCTGACTCGTGTCTCAGATACTAAGAAACAAGAGAACACAGGAAGACATTGTGACAGTGTGTTCATAACATGAAGTCAGTCCTGTTAAATAAAGTGTATGTGCCCTGTTTATTTACTAAAACTGTACTTACTGTCCGGCTCAGATTGGGACCAGGACTCGTCGTCGTCCTCCACCTTGATCACTGCGGTCGTCAGTTCGGCGGACTCACCTGCAGCAGGCTGTAATCGGAGCAGAGAGAGAATAAAACTGAGGGAGGACATCAAGTCGGACAACTGCGACTCTGACATCCTGCTGACATTCCTCCTCTACTCACCGTCCCCTGTGTGGTATCTTGTCCAGAGTCGGAGGCCGGATCGGTGTCTCCACACCGCAGAGTCTCCTGGATGGACTCTCTGGACAGCGCCACCTCACCTCCAGGAGATAAGTCAGAAGGGCACTTTAAAGTTATGGATCATCTGCAGCAAGGAAGGTGCTCACTTTACAAAACAGCTGTGTTTATCCATTTGTGCTTTGAATGCTCTTGGTGGATATGCTCTCATAATGCTAAAAATGTCTTTTAAAAACCTTATTTCCTGTCTGTACAACAGGGAATACAACTCATTTCTTGTATTAATTACCAAGCGTGGGCTTTGCAGATTAGTAGCCTACATAGTGTGTACTCATGTACGGAAGCCGAGAACGGCCGTGCTTGCAATTATATTTTAATGCCGTTATCTCGAGATCACGAGTTAATTATTCCGTTATCTCGGAATAATTGTCCTTATTGTTAATCAGTGATCAGGAGTGCCATGCCAGCAACTGATTCAAGCTGAAAATGTCAGATCAAGGAGTAGGTTTACTCATTACTGATCAACGCATCAGACTGTACTTCAGTCAAGGTCTAATCTTTCTGTCAGAGATAACATTCAGATCCGTCCTCTGTTCAGTTATGAATCCTCCCCGACAGGCATGACAGTGATCCTGAAGGCTGAAATCAGCTGTGTAATTATCCCGGGATCTCGAGATAACGGCATTACAAAATGATTGCAAGCACGGCCGTTCTCGGCTTCCGTACTCATGGAACTGGGACAAAGGTATAATAATTTTTTATAATGTCAGAGCGTTCAACCACATCTCAGGGTCTTCCTCAGCAGATGAAGCTTGAAAACTCTTATAAAACCAAGAGCAATCTCCATGTCTACTGAGCAGACCTCATCCGCTGCGGAACACCATGCGATCCGGTTGAACTTTCGCCCTCAATATTTATAGGAACATGTTTAGTTTAGTTTAGTTTAACTTGATGATTATTTTCGTACATTTGGCCATCATTCCACATCCTCTCGCGGGTTTAAACCCTAAAATATTAGATTAAATTGTCTCGTGGCTTCGTTGCGCATGAAAGCGGAGAATAACCACCATAGTAAAGTTTTGTTATGTGTCCATTTTTGCGCTATTTGGACCAAGGCGCAGGGTGTGCTGTTTTCCAGATGGCAAGTAAACACAACACGCCCTATCAGCGTCACGTTCACGTGTTGGAAGCGGCCGTACATCGACTTTCTTATTTACCAGGAAATTTAAATGTTAACCGTTACCTCCGTTACCTCCAGCTGTGTCGTTCCTCCTCGGCTCGTTGCCAGGGTGATGAGCAGACAAGTGAGCTCGAGCGCGGCCGCCTGCCAGCAGCAGCGCGGTGCCGCCGGCGGTGGCCGCGGCTCGCAGGGCGGTCGCGCGGGCGGCTCGGAGCTCCATGAGCCGCAGTTTCCTCCGCAGCACCTCGTTCTCTTTGCGGCTCCGCGAGATCTCCAGCTGCAGCACCGAGTATCCGCTGTCCACGAGCTCGCAGATCTCCGCCACCGCCGTGTTGGCCAGCACCTCCATGATGGAGGCGAGCTGCGCGTGAAAGGCAGCGGCCGGGGACATGTTTTTAATCCACCGCGTGCGTGTGTCGAATCGGAACAATCCGGTTACCGGGTCGTATCAGCTGACACAAACAGAAACGCACGCGCCCGCTCCGTTTATCGAAATGTAGATTCCCACCTGATGTAAACAGTCCCGCGACAAACCAGGAAGTGATGCAGGGGTAAACGACTAGAGACAACACAGAATGCGCATGTGCAAAGTATCCTTTTACATTATTTTCGGTATTCTCAAAAATATTCCAGCATAAAAAACACATTTATTTAGAGCTTTTGATTGACTTGCAGTTATAATTAACTAACAATTATTTTCATTATTGATTTAATGTTTTGGTCTCTAAAATGTCAGGATATAGCCTAGTTTTCTACAGCTGGTTATATTAAAATCAGATATACATATAATACATATTCTCATTGGAGGAGCTGGAAGCAGATCATTTTAGGAATCTTTTGCTTAAAAATTACTTTTACTTTTCTATTTTTTACACCTAATTATAACCAAACCAGCCCCCTGCCCCCCCTCCCCTTCCTACAGAGAAGCAGAGACACAAAACGACTCTGCCATTTTTGGTTGTTTTAACAGTCACCTCAAACAGAGGCCCCCTAACCTTTTGGGCCCATGGACCTGTTCAGTACCCCATCCATGGTCTGACCCCTAACCTTAACCCAGACTTGTTCTGGTTGTCACTGCAGTGAAACCAGACTGCAGCCAACTGGTTTAAGTCTTTAAACTGGTTTCCAAATATGACACATGGCAGATCCACACTCACATCATTTGAATGCACGCACTGCTTTGTTTTAAGATTGTGACCATTTGTTGTTTTACATTACGATGAGAGTCACATTGTATGAGCAGAGATGAAATGTAATTTAAAGGATAGTTTCACGTTTCTATATGTACATCAAAAGAGTTGTATGAGGAGTAATAATTCCTCGCGTCCGCACATGGAGGATACTTTGTCTAACTCTGCTGAAGCCTCATAACTCCAGCTTAACTTCAGCAGGCATTTTAGCACAGAACCAGGACTGTGGAGCTAATTATCTCGTTATCCCTACAGCTGCAGCTGTACAGTCTTCTCCTTTAAAGAGGACAGTTGTGAATGTTCGCTTCATGGCCATTTTGTCTATTAGCCTTTTAAGTCTTACACAGTGATCAAAAATTGGATTCTTGTGGATCTGAAATAGCTTCCGTATCGGCTTAAATCAACTATTAATAGCCAGGACCACGTCATCATGGTTGCATCGTAAACTTTTTTTTTTATTAATCCGAGTTAACGGGACAATTATCTTCTTATTCTGTGTAAACGACCCTCTTTTGATTTCTCTCCTGCAAGAAAACAGCGTAAAAACATTATTTACAGCTCCAGCTGCTCGTGACTGCAGCGCTAATCCTCAGACGACAAAATGTTTGGACATTTTCAAACTTTCAGCTTTGGGTTTAAAGAACTTTAAATACCTTAAATTCCTGTGTGGACCGCTACTGTCGTGTAATCTGTTTTATAGGTAATAACTGATACAAAACAATTTCAGAACGTGTTTTATTAACCAAGAATGACACAAACATAAACTGTATGTGATACTTTATACTTTTTTACTATTATTATTATTTTTATGAAATGTTTTTTGAGCTGTACACTAGACTATTTAACAGCAGAGACGGAGCTCATTAGCAAATTTTAGGTTTCATTCCAAAGTCAGGCATCTTCTATTTGATAAATGAGATGCTTTTAATCTGCCAATCATTTTCTCGATTAATTGTTTGGTGTATGAAGCATAAAGAACTGAACAGTACCCATCAGACTTTCCTCCAGCCCAACGTGACGTCCCCAAAACAGAGATTCACTTTACCGTCATGTTAAGAAAAGAGAAAGCAGCAAATAATCACATTTGAGAAGTTAGAAGCATCAAATATTTGCCATTTTTACTTGAAAAATGAGTAATGATCAATTATCAAAATAGCTGCTAATTAACTTTCGTTAATGGACTAACTGTTGCAGCTGTAGCTCAAAGTAAAACTCAGTGTTGACTGAAAAAGCCCACTTGTACAAATTGTGAATTTTAAGTAACTTTTCTTCCTTTTTTAAAAGTGGATATTTACAGAACTTAACATTTTGGAATGAAACCTCCACGCGCTCATCGCTCAGACGTTGGGATGACATTTCTTCATGTGTAACTTGAGGCTGTATTTGACGATGAAGCTCCTGGAGCAGAGCGTGCAGGCGTACGGCCGCTCTCCAGAGTGAACGCTCAGGTGTGACTTCAGGTGAGCCGACTGGGTGAACTTCTTGCCGCACTGGCTGCAACTGAACGGCCTCTCGCCCGTGTGGATCCGCATGTGCACGTCCAGGTTCTGAGACGTGGCGTACGTCCTGTTGCAGATGGAGCACACGAAGCGCTTCCCTCGGGCGGCGCCGCTCGGCTGCCCGTTACAGAGCTGAGATCGACCTGATTGGTCCCTGTAGAGGGCGAAGTTCATCATGTCGGCGTCGTCGTACTCATACGCAGAGTTGCTGCTCTCAGATAGCTGGCAGTCTGTGGAGGTCGAGCCCGAGACGCTGATCAGCTTGATCCCGAAAGCATCGCCGTCCGTGTTTTCGTTTTGGTGAAACTGAGCGAAAGTCATCTGACTTTTCGACTGTTTGGTCCACGTCAGGCTGAGATCGAGTTCCGCTCTGTTTGTAGGAGACTGAGACTCTATCAGAGCGCTGTTAGCAAAATACACTGTTTGTCTGTTAGCGCTCGGAGGGACCAGCGAGCACTCCTGGTGGACCAGCTGGACGTCCGGGTCCATCTGTGAGGAGTAGGAGCAAACAGACTCGCCGGCCTCCATCTCATCACCGCTGAGCTGCTCGGAGCAGCCCGGCTCGCTGCGAGGAGAGTCCACAGTGTAGACGGACACGCTGCTCTTCTGTGTCCCTGCAGTCACTTTGGATGTTTTCAGCGGGAGCTGCTCAGAGGACAACTTCCTCTCTGCCTCTTCGCTTCCCGGCCAGTGTCTCTTCATACTCGACGCGACGCCCTCTCTGGCTGCAGCCGTCCCTCCATCAGCAGGTGCTTTGTTATCTGAAAGAAAAGACAAACTACATCACCAAGCTAAACAAATCCATTTCCAGTGCTTTGCTACACCTACAGGTAGGTTCAGAAGGCCGTTAACATCTGTTCACATGGCTGAGCACTCAGTTCACGTCACCTGAGGTTTAGGAAAAGATCGTGTTTGAGTTAAAATAAGAAAGTAAGTCATGTGACATTCTTTAGCCTAACTTAAAACCTGAAATAAGAAACAACGTTGACTTTTGGTTTCACACGGGACGTGAACCCCGATCTCCTGGGTGAAAGTCCTGTGTTGTCTGACCCTAAAATCCACCCAAGCCTCCTCCTAACGAGGACTTTTTTCTCTTTATAATATGTCACCTGACACAGACGGGTTTATGTTGGAAGTGTCTCATACAGACAAGATCAACCATGTGAATAGACCACTGACCACGCCCATTCAATTGAGTAACATTTAAAGCGGGTGCTTTTTTTTTCTGTTATCAATTTAATGTTGTCATGCCTCTTGTTTCCTTGGTTCCACGGTTCTCAGGAGCCCAGGTTTTCACTGAACTTTCACTTTCAGATTTTTGGAGCATGTGGGCAGCTCAAATTAACTAAAGCACTTTTTAATTTTCAAACATATTTATTCTTTAAATTAAATATGCACCAAACACCAGAAACATTGAAAGCTGCATTAAAAATGCAGCAAGTTGCAGTGTTGGTGGGGGTTTCTGCTACAGGTACAGGGGAGAAGATGAAATAGTTCAATTTAAGTAAGACATTTAAAATTCGGCACATATAATACTATGAGACAGGATTTTACAACAATAAATAAGTTGCATTGTCACAAGTTAGCACAACCATGTTCTCCTCTGTCTAGTAGAGGTGTGGATTCTTGGATGCATCGCGATTCTCTTTTGAACGATTATGTCTTGATGCAGAAAACTCTAATCAGAAATCCAAAACTCCATTTTAAAACTTACAATTGTTCCTTGTTCCTTGCAGCTGAACCAATTGGATGGTGAAACGTAACGACGTCAAACGTGCTTTGTGTTTACGTTTTAAGCTAGGCTACTTGGGCTGGTGAGGACGGCCGCATGGATGTATAAAGAGAACTGGATCCAGCGTCGGAGGCGGGGCCTCGTTCATTCCTATGAAAGCTGCTCAGCGGCGCATGAAGCCAAAAAAGTTCGACTTCCTGGGTATAAAATTATCCGGATCTTCTACACAGCATCCGCGCTGTGTGGCCCATAGAGCTAGCGCTTCCTTCCCGCCCCCCCAACTGCTCGCTCTCAGGCTCACTCACATGATGAATAGCAGTGACTCTACAACTCTGGATTAGGCCATTAGTCAATTTTACAACTTTTAGGACATAATGATTTAAATAAGGGCTGTTTAAGTGTTCATACTGGCTAGTTGTTGTACCTCAAAAGAAATGATCCGCTGACTAACAGACGTCTCTTTCACAATGTGAGTCTATGATGGGAAAAGTCTCTTGGGGCCAGTGTGCATCACGTGACGGACCCGGAAGTTGTAATTACACGGTTTGGCCACTATGTCAAATTGGCTTCAAAGCCTGGCGCTCTTCCTGGGGGGGAAGTTGTTCTTCTTCTACTACTTGAGCTTCAAACCATGGATGTATAAAAAGAACTGGATACGGCGCCGCCGCTCAGCCTTGCTTCCAATTTTTCCCAGTGGCCACTTGTGGTATTGCAGTAAAAATTCCCCTGTAGCCCAAAAAGCATTTTCCCCATAGACCTCCATTATAAAAGAGACGTCTGTAAAACTGACGACACTACGCCTCCAACTGCAAACAAGGTCGATTATGACTCTTTCTATTATTCATTTTTGATCCATGGAGGTTTAATATTTGTAAAACTTTCCTCAAGCTGAGAAAAGAGATTTAAAAATCTGACGTCATCACAATTTAAAGTCTATGGGCCAAGCGGGAACTGGTGGGCGGGGCCAGCGGGGGAGAAACACTACTGCGCATATTCAGTCGGCCGAATATCCCGGAAGCTAGAAACTTTTTCGGCATATGTGCTGGGCGAGCATTTCTTATAGGAATGAATAGGCGCCATGTTTGGGTCCCGTATCCAGTTGTTATAATACATCCATACTTCAAACTCTCTCACTGTACTCAAAGGCACAACCTGGTGGCAGAAGCCGTACAACACATCCACAAACATTAATACTGCATAAAATACTAAATTATGAACACTGGATCTTGGAAAACATATTAGATCAGTACATCTTGGAATATAAACAATACCTTCCTAGAAATTAATTTCAAATTAACCTGTTAAGTGAATTTAATTTGAATTATACTCAAAAATAAATTGTGGGGTCCCCGATAACCAATACAAAACAGTTAACAGAAGGTGAGTCAAAAGTTTAATTTTGGACACTGATCAAGATGCATTGATAATCGTTGTATAATCGCATTGTAGCCCTCTGAGTCGTAATCAAATCTTGAGGTGCCTACAGATTCACACCACTACAGTCTACCTGACTGCCATTCACTTCCAAAGTCATTTCCAGGAATATGCGCTGGCATGTATCTGATTGGCCAACCCACAACATGACATGTCCAGTGACCTCACTTTGGGTCCTCCTGACCCGGAGGTTGAAGCTGTGTTCAGCTGTGAGTGCGTTGTTTACACTCACCTTCCTCAAAGGTGTCGTCACTGTCTGAGTCTTCATCTTTGATCAACACCACGTCTGGAAGCTGGAAAAGATTTCATTTAAAATGAGTAAGAGAAGAGTAATAATACTGAAGTTACACCCAAAGAAACACACTACAATTAGGTAAACAATAAAAAAGCAACGCATTTATACATGAGATTGATTTTATATCGAGAAAGTCGATAACATGCAAACAAATTAAGACAAAACGTCTCTTGAGTCCTGATTGGCTGACTCATCCTCAAAGGTTAATTTAAGTTTTAATGAGAAAATAATTAAAAGGAGGAAATCAGGGAATGTTGTAAGTGATTTACCAAAACTATACAAATGTTAATAAGACTGCGATCACCTTCCACACCTGTGCTTTTGAATGGAAACTTGAGAGCAGCCATGGTTGCACTTATTGTTTTAATCCCATTATCTCAAAATCTCCATTAAAACGAAAAAAATAAATAAATAAAAATAACCTGACCTTTTGGTTTTCAAGATAACGAGATAATTAACACATTATCATCAAGAATACGACTTTCAGCCCAAGGTAACGAGACGGAGATAAAAACAAATAAATAAATAAATAATGGTAATCTTGAGATAAGGGATCAACATCAGACTGTCAGCGTGCACAGAGATCCACAGCTGAGATAAGGAGATAATTAACTTCCGATCTGGAGATTATATGGGATTAAATATAACTGCCACCACGTCTGGTGTGTCTTTAAGGCCCAATGGCACAATGTGAAAGATGCAATGAACTTGTATCTACTTAAAAATCCTAAATATCATTACTAAAGCAGAAGTTAAACACTTATTTACATAATCAATGGATCTTGTTCCCTTTAATATAAAAGGTGTAAAAACCTTTTGGAGCTTCGTACAAAATGAGAGGATGGACAGGTTTATTTTTATGTGCTGCAGAGAGATTCAATTTCACTTTAAATTTCCAAACTGCTATTTCACAATATCCACTCAACTTTGATTTATGGCCAGATTATCTATCCTAAGTAGTGTATTTAATAATAATAATAGCAATAATGTAGTTCTCAATTTTCTTTTTTTACTTTTAATTTTAAATCTAGGTTAATTTATCCTCCATAGACCAACAGTCAAAACCTGAAAGATGAAACGATTAGCTGATTAATTGATTGGCCAATCGAAAGAAAATCAATCAGTTAACTATTCTGATAAGTGATTAATCATTCAAGTCATTGTTCATGCTGAAATCCCCCAAATTCCCTGGTTGCAGCTCTTCAGTTCAAAGGAATTGCTGCTTTTCTTCTCTTGCATGACTGTAAACTAAATTTATTTTTTTTGGTTTTGGACAAAATTGGCAATTTCTTGACTTGGGCTTTAAGACACTTTGATGGGTAATTTTTACTATTTTCCAAAATTGTATATTCCAAATGATTAATAACTAAGAAAATAATCAGCAGGTCGATGATGAAAATAATCATTAGTTGCAACCCTAATTCAGTTTACAATTATATCAAAGATAGGAAAAAAAAAAACTTTAATTTTCCATTATTGCTCTGCATGCTCTCAATAGATCTCAATAACGTTTGTGGCTGTAATTTTATATTCTTTATTGGGTTGACATCTGTACAGGGAACAGTAAACCGATAAATAACTTTATGATCGATTAGTCACTAATGGTTTCAGCTCTGAAATAAGCCAGTAAGAAGTAGCCGTAAATCAGTGGCTGTGATGTCAAAATGTTGGCGGAGATGAACATGAAAGCAGGCCGGCTGTGTGTTTACCTCCTCCCGCTCCACCACAGCAGCTCCTCCGTCTCCTCTGGGAGAAGCAGCGGTGTCTCCTCCGTCAGTGTTCCGATGCTGCTGCGGTGTTTCCGCCTGCTGTGCGCCCTCCGCGGCCGGTACGACCTCCGGTACCGCCGCCTTCCCCCCGCTGCTCCCCCGGACCACTATGGACTCGATGAGGTGCAGCTTCTTCTTCAGGTCCTCGTTCTCCTTGTGGCTCCGGGTGATCTCCATCTGCAGCACCGCGTAGCCTTCGTCCACCACCTCGCAGATCTCCGCCACCGCCGCTTTGGTCAGCGCGCCCATGATGACGGACAGCTGCTCGTGAAGAGCTTTGCTGGTTAAAACGGCCATCCCGCTGCTCGAGAGGAAACCAGACCGGACTGAACCCCTTCCTAACGGACAACACGGAGCCCCAACACGCCCTGAAACACGCGCCGATGTCGGTGATGGAGCCGCTGGCTAAGTATGTTCGGACATTAAACCTGCCCGTCGCTGGTGACAATGGAGGAGGAATGTTTTTCTACTTCCGTCTGACTCTCACTTCCGGAATAACACTGCTGACTTCAAAATAAGAGCCTGTTATTGTTGTGAAACAAGAGGAGTGACAGAAACACGAACTAGATAGAATAAGTAATTTAAAAAATGTTTTACTTGATAAACCACTTAAATGATTAATAGATTATTGATGATGACATTTTTTGTTGATCAATTAATCTATTTATTGATTCAGCTCTACCTTAAAGTGCTCCGCAGCTCCAGACCAGCTACTCAGTGGACCTTGTGGTGAGATTTGTTTGGTCAACTACTGTTTCCAAGGTCAAGAACGAAGTTTAAAATCTGTGCAGACTAAACGCTGCATGGAGCTCCCAGTTGAACCTCAGTGTGTGAGTGGATTTGTCAGACAGCAGTGAGTCCAGTCAGCTGCTGGTTCTGTGCTTCTATTGTGTAAAAGGCATTTGTTTGTGCTTCTATTGGACATTGTGTGTAGGGACAAAGGACAGACAGCCTGGGCATATAAAACATCACATTGCATTGGTTTTCTGACAGGCAGCACATTTCTACCTCAGGTGGCTCCAGTGAAAATTAAACCACTACGGGTCCCTGTTGTGTGGTCACACAAACTGCCAGTAAATGTCTCCAGATGTGTCTGGACTCTTTCACACAGAATAACCACAGCAGCACAACACAACTTCTTTTAATGGGTTAATCATTCATTTCTCTGTTTGTATGTATCGGTCAACCTGGCTGGTAGGCCTGTAATCTATCTGCTTTATTAAAACACACACACACACACACTCACTAAGTGTGACGACTCAGTGTTTATTGGTATTGTAACAGACTGAACGCTGCTTTTTTCCACAAAGTCGGGCTGCAAGTTAAGATTGTTTATTAACGGTTAGTCGGCCATTATAATAAACACTAATGTCCGTCTGTCTATAAATCACAGCGTGACTTTTGAGGTCAGATGCTGATATTGATATGAGAAACATTTTAGATCAGTTTCCTTTAAATGTGGCTGTTAAAGAAGAGATGTAGTGAGCAGGACATTTGACAGTGTAAAAATAAACTCTGGTGTACAAATGATATTATGGAGACAGTTTAATTTCTCTACCGACATGTTTGTTACTGACTGGCCAACATAAAGGCCCATACTGATATATATCAGCCTGCTTTACTATAAAAAAAACCTGTTACTTAGATTTTTTTTTTTTTTGGTCATCTACTAATCGACTCAACTAATGTCTTCAGCACGAATTCAATGCAAACTCCCATTTGACTTGTTTCTTGCACAGAGACACTATAATATAAACCAAGCACACACCTAATGAAACAAACTGTTCATCCAAGATTGCACACTTTTAATTCCAGATATACACCATCCAATAAACATTCACATGCTTCTTTCAGGTGTTGGCTCTCTTCAGGAATCATTTTCACAGCCGCTGCTCGAGCCTAAAGTATTGAAGTGGACCCAAAAACGGCCCACATTCTTTTTGAGGTAAGGATTGATCTGGATCAGTTCGTAGTCCCATTTAGCTTCGTCTCCGGTACCTACCAAGGCAGTTCAGATGGTTAAAAATATGTAAGGCCTGACAAAATGAAACAGTCGTAACTATTGATCAGTTTTTCAATTTAAAAGCACCCGTTCTTCTAAAACATCTTAAAAAAAGAGTTCAGTAACAAGGTTCTGGTCTATCACAGTTTAGATCTCCTGAGCGCCTTACAGTACCACGAGTGCATATATTTGAGCTGGTCACGCCACAGTGTTCGTGTTCCACACTTTCTGTTGAGTTAAACAGGGGCAGCGCTCTGCTCAGCCAGATGGTGTTTCTGCTGATGGATCCTCAGGTTCTGCTTCCCGGCGAATCTTTTCCCACAGTGCTCGCAGGCGAACGGCCGCTCTCCGGTGTGGACGCTCTGGTGCGTCTTCAGGTGTCCCGACTGCGTGAAGCGCTTCCCGCACTGAGCGCAGCTGTACGGCCGCTCGCCTGTGTGAACGCGCACGTGTGTCTCCAGGCTCCGGGACGACGTGAAGCATTTCCCGCAGTAGCTGCAGACGAAGCGCCTGTCCCTGCAGTACCTGTTCAGGTCCAGCGGTTCCAGTCTGGATCCACCGAGACCGAGTGCTAAGGGGAAACCTGCAGCGCTCAGGTCTGACACTTTGTCCAGAAGTGTCGGCCGGTGAGGGACGGGCACCATGCTTGGCAGGCCCTGATTGGTCCATGAGGAGCACAGATCCAGCTCTGTGTCGTAGGGGAGGGAGCTGATCAGAGACACACCCCGCTTCAGCTCAGAGGTCCCAGGCAGGGAGGTGGGACTTCCTCCTGACCCGAAGAGAAACTGCTTCCTCGTCTGGACTGCAGACGGAGCTTCACAGTCCGACTCTGAGGCCAAGTCAAACACCACATCTGAAGAGTTGCTCTCAGCGCCCCCTGCAGGGCTCGGAGACCCCAGTGCACTGTGGGATTGTTGATGCTCGACTCGCTCCGACGGTCCGTTGGTGTTCTGATCCCACAGCCTCATGTCGGCCGCTGAGGCGGAGCTCATCATCCCAGAGGGTCCTTCTTCACTGTCATCTGCGTCTGACAGCTGCACCTCCGTTCCTTCACACAAACAAATCCACAGTTTCACACAGTTTAAAATACAGTAGCAGCTTTTAACACCTCAAAGACAAAAGACCAGTGTGACAAAGACTTGTGTCAAAATGTCTATTTTTAAATAAATATAATAAATTAAATAAATTAAAAAAAGAAACAATGGCAGCTGCCGTTTGTCGTGTCTTTCATGGGACCCCCTCAAAAACGAGATGGTACATCTCAAGGGGTTTATCCTAATAAATACATTTGAACAGACAGTCCACCCTGTATTATAGACTGACAGACATAAACACATAAATAAGTGTCTAACCATAGACAGTCTATGGTCTGAGAGGACTGCAGTGAGGTACTGGATGTTGTAAATGTAGAGGGACCTGGTGTTTTTTATTGGGACTTGTTCATTCTCTACTTTGGCCACCCGTCCCCCTTTTATCCATCATGTGTGATGTGTGTGTGTGTGATGAGGCCTTATTTTGTTTTTTTTTTATCCTCAGGGGAAAACACTATAATGAAAATGACCAACAGTCACTTTCTTGAGTGTTTGAACACAGCTGACAAGGTTACTGTGAGACATTAGAGTCTTTTAAAAAGTCTCACTGAATGAGGACAATGTTGGTGTAAGAGCAAACTCAAACCTACTTCCATCTTCTCTCCTTCCATCGTCCTACTCTGTGGTCACTGTGATGGCATTTTTGTTGTGTAGCCTGACTTCACGTTTGTGACTGTGGTTACAGTGAGTGTGGCAGCAGATTAAGTGTCACTTATTGATCATTAACGTGACGATGTGTTTCATCTCTTACCGTCCTTGTTGAGAAGCAGCCCGTCTGTGGCATCGTTGCTGTTCACCTCCTCTTTTGCGGTTTCCTCCTTTATCAGAAGAACGTCCTGATCGTTTGGCTCCTCCGAAGCTACTGACGAAGAATCCTGAGTGGAAAACAATGGCAACATAAACAACTGTGATTTCATTTACTCTTGGAGACTTATTTTAACTTTGTTCATGATTAAAGATGTGCCGAACCAGACCATTCCAGTACAATTAACTATTTATTTTCAACCAAAATGTCAATTACAGTCTGACATTTGTGCCAAAAGGCAACACAGTTACTAAAGGCAGCAGAGGTGATGCATTTAGATAAGAATAAAAAATAATACACATCGCTTTTAACTTCATCTATGTCCTCTCACCTCTTTGATTGCGGGGGTCTGCTCTGTCTTTGCCTCCAACACAGGGACCCTTCCACCTCTTTTGGGATTTGCTTTTGGCTGTTTGGACCCCCCTCCAGTTGGTAAGGCACGTTCTGGGTGAAAAACAAAAAGACATTATTTACATACTGGCTGCTCACCTGGGATGAAGGAGACCACCAAGGGTGTTCGAAGGGGCTCTAAGTGGGTTTCAGTGGTCCCAGAGGGATGTATAAGGTTGACTGCTGTAAACCCAGATTTCAGTGCTGTTTATGAGTACAAAGGCGGTTGTTACCAAGTTATATTTTCTGTTTTTTTTTTTTTTAAAAAGGTAGGAAAAGTCAGGAATTTGGTTTAATAAACTTAAAATTTAAAGTTATTTTACTTTTCTGTGACGTTACCTGCTCTGAATTAAGTATGTGCCTTTTCTAGATATTTTAGTTAAAGTCTTAAATTCGGCATTTTTTTTTTAGGGAAAAAGTGTATTTCAATAAAATGGCATGTTTTTGTTGGATCCCTCACTGATCGCTAGCCGTGAGCATTAGCTGCTAAGCTGACTTTTTTTGTATCCCGTGCAGCATAACCAGACAGTGGTAGTGAACCGTCCACATGGTTTTAGAAGTTGACACTGAGTGCAGTTTGGAGTTTTTATATGTATGCCGAATTTATAAATGATACTTAGACAAACGTATCAGGACATATTCACTGCTGCCAATTAGTAAGGACACGATTTATGAACAGTTTTTCAGTGAAGTTTGGTGTGAAGCGCTCTCTGTGCGGAACAACGGCAGTTATCGGAGCCATGAAGAGCCCATTCATCGCAGTAAATTACACACCCTGCCACCATCATCGGTGTTAATGAAATGCAAATGACGGACAGACTGAGTGAATCCGGCGCTGTTTAGAAAAGGCCCCGAAACTCACCGACAGTGAAATCCATCAGCCCCCCACCGGCCGCCTCCTGCCCGCCGAAATCCAGCATCGCGACGTTCCCCCGGTGTCCCCGGGCGAGGATGGTCTCTATCAGCTCCAGCTTCCTCCTCAGCGCCTCGTTCTCCTTGTGGCTGCGGGTGATCTCCAGCTGCAGCACGGAGTAGCTGTCATCCACCAGCTCGCAGATCTCCGCCACCGCCGCTTTGGTCAGTGCCTCCATGATGGACGTCAACTGAGAATGAAACGCCTTGTAACTCGTCATCTTGGGCGGACGTGAAACGACAACAAATGCCGAAACGTGAATTAAATTATAACATTAGAAAAACACGGCGCGTTCAGGAGACGAGAACAACGCCCGGTGAGCTCTTCGTGGTGAATTCGTCCTCCTTTAAACCGAGCAGCGGGTGACCGGCTGGGAGAAACGGACGGATGCTGCGGGGTTTAACCGTTGTTGTTTGTTGTTAGTCGGTTGTCTCCTCCTCAGCGTGTCGTTGAGAAACTTCCGTAATGCAACTTTCAAAATAAAAGATCAGAGTGAATCACGGGGTGCTGCCTTCATGTACACCTTGTAAACTACTGTAATTTCATGCATTTTTAAATAATAAAAAGCAACACCAACACAAAACAATAGACGCTCCAAATAAAAGTATTTACGTTTTAATCTTTATAAATCAACACTGGACGGTCCCGCTTTGTGGGCGGACTGTTCACCGCTTTTTCTAGATGTACCCGCCCCTTTGACTTTGTTCTCAAAAAAGTTGCAAAATGCTGCTTGATTATTATTGATAATATAAGCAACAATCTCTCTCTGTATCATCGTAATGTGCTGTTAGGATACCATCATTTTCACAAATATTAAGATACAGCGACATTTGTAGTGGTACTATTTCCCACAGTGTACGAACGCAGCACCAGATCAGTTTCTACGGCAACGCCTGACAACAGAGAGGAAGATGGTTTACAGTAAGTTGAAAAGATAACCAATAGCCCGAAATAACTGTAGAACATTTCTCAGCATTTTTACTGTTGTTAGTAATCAATTATTTGTGAATTATATCTTTTTTTTTTTAGCGATATAGCACTTGAACTAATTAGTTAACCAGTTAACCTAGCTAATTGTTTTGGGATTTTAGCTAGCTAGTCATATCGCCGTCTTGTTAGTAGTACTATTATCACTAGTAGCTTTCACTGCTAGTACTAGCTAAGTCTGGCTAACCTAGGAGCTAACTTACCCACTGCTACCATAACACTTGGCATACTAACGTCACTAAGCTACCGCAAATATTGCTGCTACTGTTACTTTCCCCAAGTCTGCCAATAATAAACTTAATTTAAAAGTTTACTATCTTTAGATAAAAGGCACGGCAAATTTATTCGTCTAGCTCCTGTCAGCAACAAGGCAATTAAAAGTGATTTAGATAAGATTTTAAAATACATTAAGACACGATATAAAGGGCAAAAAGACTCGTATGAATAGGATTTTAAAATAAGAAAACAACAGTATAGTGACAGTGCAATGCAATATATGCATAAATATTATAAAGAGTACGGTCTTGACCTGCTCTATATGAAAAGTGCCCTGAGATAACTTCTGTTATGATTTGGTGGTATATAAATAAATTGAATTGTCACTGAAATTTTGAATAAATAGCCTCACATTAGCTGTATAAAAAACAGTGACAAACAGAAAAGTTTTAAACTTCAACTGAGAGTTGGAGCAGACCTCAAGTTTTCTGGGAGTTTGATGGAGATATGTGGTGCACATGTGCTATAAAGTGCTTCTCAATGGGGAGATTAAACAAAACATGTTAGAATAGTCTACACCAATATTTATACTATACTTTGTTTTGTGGTCTTTTACATTAGGGATTCAAGGTGAGCACTGACTTTTAATCATTCTTCTTTGGCACCAAAAGTAATAGTCGTTAACACAAATTACTATTAACGCCTCATGACCTACCTAAAGCTTCTGGATTCCAACCGAAAATAGTTTCAAATTTAGTTTATTTGTTATTTGTTTGAAACCAGGAGCATTAGTAGTAATATTGTTAGTAATAGTGATATAATAGGAGTAGTTATGCTACTGTAGAAACCGAGTGACACCTCTTTCCCTCCTGGTTTTTAAACAAGGGGTTGAAGGCCTTCAAGAATTAAGCAACAGCAAAGATCACAACATATTAAGTAAAAGAGGTCCATCTATCACAGAGTACCTGGAACATATTTGACTCTTCTGTGTGTTTTGTCCGTCCAGTCACAGAGGACATGGTCCGCCGACGGGCCGAGCACAACGAGTGTGAGATCTTCTCCCTGGAGGAAGTTTCTCTGCATCAGCAGGACATCGAGAGGATCGAACACCTCGACAGGTGGTGCAGGGACCTGAAGATCCTCTACCTGCAAAACAACCTCATCCCCAGGATAGGTGAGACATCAGTCAGTGGCTTCTTGAGGATGTTACTCAGGATGATTTCTAGACATCTTGGTGTTAATTTGGTTCAAAAGTGAATGTTCTTAGATGTCTAGCTTACACATAACTGTTGTGTTAACGACATTAAATGACTTATAACACAGATGTCTTTGGACTAGCAAATCACCAAATCACAGTTTACAGGGAACTTCACAGACAGTTTCCACTGACATGTTTGTGTTTTGTCATTGTTTTAATATCTTACTCACATTCTTATTTGTTCATCTAGAGAATCTCGGTCGCCTGAAGAAGCTGGAATATTTGAATCTGGCCTTGAACAACATTGAAGTCATTGAAAACCTTGAAGGTCAGTATGCAGAACACAAGACAGTTGTGTTTTAGTGCATTTGGTGATGCATTGCTAAAGATTAATGCTTGATTATGAACATTGCTAGTGTTATTAAAAATGATCTGAATGACTCTTGTGCTCTATATTTATGAATTGTGAAACTACTCCTCTGTATCACAGTTAACATCACTGTCGATAAACACACACCGGTTTTCAATATTTGCCTGTAAATGTCCAAACATGGTGTTTGTGTGTTTGTGCCCTGTCTTAAGGCTGTGAGAGTCTCCAGAAGTTGGATCTGACTGTGAACTTTGTGGGCTGTCTGAGCAGCGTCGAGTCTCTGAAACACAACGCCCACCTCACAGAGCTGTTTCTGGTGGGGAACCCCTGCACTGAGTTTGAGGGCTACAGGCAGTATGTGGTGGCCTCTCTGCCTCAACTCAAGGTAAGGTAACGCTACAGGCCCTCTCAGCAACACACAATATTTAATATGCACTCTTAACACCACCACACTCTCTAAATGAGGGGAAATCATGAGATGCATTATATGTCCCCTTTAACAATGATGCCAAACATATTTAGCAACAAGCTAAGATCAAGAAAATCACAAGGCAGAGACAGAAAGGGTTTTGTTTAACCAAAACGATGAAGACGATGAGGAAGAGGAGAGAATATGGCAGAGGAGAAAAGACGATTTAAACAAACAAATCATCTTTTAAAAGGATAATTCAGTTTATTTTAACCTGGATCAAATTTAATTAATTTTGGACATGAAATCACAAAGTTAATTGACAAGAAAATAAAATAAGACAAAGTAATAATAAAGGCGCAATTACCCATTATAATAACTGATAGATAAAAGTCTGTTTAAAGAATAAATCAGCAAGATCAGTTTGATTTTGGTTTTGGTAAGAAAACCTGTGTAACTCTGATCCAGATTCAGAGTTTTGGTCCCGGCTGTTTGTCTCTGTCCTCAGTGGCTGGACGGGACGGAGATCAGCCGGTCGGAGAGGATTCGAGCCTCTCAGGGACTGGAGCAGGTGAAGAGGCAAGTCTGGGAGCAGGAGAAAGAATACCTGAAGAGGAGGGCTAGGGAGAAAGAGGAGGCGCAGAGGAAGGAAGCAGGAGAGGACATAGGAAACAAGGAGAGGAAACCAGGCTTCGATGGCCGCTGGTACACTGACATCAGCGACACAGTGTGAGTACAAACATGACCACTTCCTGTCAGAGTTTGAAAGACATTAGCATTTACAGTCAGAGGTCTACAGTAAGAAGCTATGGTGTTGCATTCTGGGAAATGTAGGATCCAGAGTTTTTTGGCGCTGTACTAGGGACTTAAAGTCTGGATCTCACTGCCTCTGCTGCTCTCACAAGTCCCCCAACTTTATGGAAGTGCGATACTAAACTGCTACTATACTATAAAGTACTAACTATAAAATATCAGTACCACAGTAGAAAAGTACACCATTAGAAGCAGAACTACTGTATTTATAATTATACTTTAGGAAAGTGAACACGTTTTAGCAAAAAGAAAAAACAAAACTATTAAAGAAAAGGAGAATTTAATTTCACTTTTGGGGAAAACCTCATATATTGACAAAATATTATTTATTATTATTATTGATTATTTTGTCACACTTGTACATCCAGTACGCTTTCAGATCAGCTGAAAAGACAAAGATATGTAAAAATAAATACAAAAAGATAAAGAAAAACAACAGGAAAGACAAAGAAAGAAAGATGGAAAAAAAGATAAAGTAAACTCTCTAAAACTCAAAGATTATTGTGTCATTGAGCCAGAAAAAAGCTGTTTTTTAGAAAAGTGAAGGAATTGTCACCCGGCAGCAGCCATATTTATCTAATGTTGATTTTAAAATAGTGTAAAGTAATAAAAACGTTGTTCTTGGGCTGCATTAATAAAATGTACTTGACTTGACTTCCCTCCAAAATGTGGTGGGGGCGAATTAGAAAGTCTCCAAAATGGAAATATTCAAGTAAAGAAACAGAACCTCTAAACTGGACTGAAGCACAGAACTTTATTTAACTGCCCCATACAGGATCAAGCTCTGCTGAACTGAATTAAATTAAACTACACTGACCTGTAAGATAAAAGTGACATTTTCATGATAACCTCTGTTGGAACCTGAAGTCACTGCATCTTTTCTGTCTGTAGTCCAGTGTCGGAGGAGAATAAGGAGAACCAGGAGGTGGATGATGAGCAGCGGGAGAGAGAGTTCTGGCACACGCCGTGTTCATTCTCCCCCGAATCTCGTCTGGAGGCTCACCGCCATCTGGAGGAGAAGAGGAAGGCAAAGGAGAAGTAAGTGTTCTCGACTTTCCTCCATTTAACCCTTGTGCCCTCCTCAAATTTACTACCCTCTGGACACCTTCATGGCAAAAATGTGCACGCACAAAACAACTGCTATTAAATCATCATACATCAATATTTCTTTCTGTCTTTTTTTTCATAAATCTTTTAAACAACTTCAACCTGCTCAAAACTACCAAACAATCAATCAATTTCAGGATTTTAACCCTTTAAATGCCTGTTTAACTATTTGAATTATTTCATTATTTATTACAAAAAAACACAAAAAAATAATTATTTTCCATATAATAAATAGTAGGGGGATGGGGCTTTGGTGGTGATTAGAGTCTTGGATATGTCAAAGATGAGCAACAAAATTGATTTGATTGCATTAGTATTTTTTATGTAGTGTCAGATACTCCCTCTGGACACCTTCATGGCCAAAACTGTAAACGCACAAAATCACTCTTGGGGCCCCCTGGTAGTCACACGGCTCCATAATATAACTGGCAAAAATACAAGAATTTCATGCATCGGCCTACAGTGGGAAAACGGTTGAATATGGTGGAATACAGTAAAAATGTCAAATATCACAACTTTTCTTCAAAATGAAATGCTGACATTACAGAATGCATGGTTTTATACTGTAATGGCAGTGAGATTAAAAATGTGGTTTTAATGGAAGTCAATGAGGCATTTCTGGCTACGAAGGTGTCCAGAGGGAGTATCTGACACGACATAAAAAATACTAATGCAATCAAATCAATTTTGTTGCTAATCTTTGACATATCCAAGACTCTAATCACCACCAGTGTCCCATCCCCCTACTATTTATTATATGGAAAATTAATTTTTTGTGTTTTTTTTGTGATCAATAATTAATAATTCAAATAATTAAACAGGCATTTAAAGAGTTAAAGTCCTGAAATTGATTGATTGTTTGGTAGTTTTGAGCAAGTTTGAAGTTGTTTAAGAGATTTATGAAAAAAAAAGCAGAAAAAAATATTGATGTACGATGATTTAATAGCAGTTTTTTGTACGTGTACATTTTTGCCACGAAGGTGTCCAGAGGGTGCAAAATGCATCAAGAGAGTATAAAAGACATGTAAGAGTAAAAGACATTGGATTTCAAAAATTTTACTAAACAGAAAAGTTCTTGTAAAAATTCATGCCACAAGCTGTAACACAGACAAAATGATCACCACATCAAAAAAATAAAGTTGAGAAAAATGTACAAAAATGCCCGAGGAGGGCATAAGGGTTAAGATGAGGACAATGTTTTTTTATCCCTTAAATTAAATTTGATTGATCTCATTAAAGCCCCTCACACCTATGTTTCGCCCACATGGGTGATTTAACCTATTAAACCTCTCCTGTGAGTGTGTACAGGCTGACTTTCCTTTTAGTTTGTTACATAAGTACGTGGAGTCTGGTGACCACAGCAAACTCTCACCATAGCTCCACCCACCAAAGACATAAAATACTATAAAAACACGGCACATGGAGAGAAAAAAAAGCCCAAGAAGGACTAATTCATTACCTCTAGACAGACTGTCTTTTTATACAGAAATGCTTCAAGTCTCAGCTACAAAATCCTTGGGATCATCAGTGATGAGTTGGACAGAACATACAATTTAACTTGATTGTTAAAAACCAAAGCTCTACCTACATAATATAAAACAGTATTCACAATATCAAAGATTTAAGTAGAGTTTTGTCATTTTGACTCTTTGACTGCAGTTTATTGTTTTGGCCACTGGGTGTCGCTATATCATCAACCATCATCCACAGTGACCCACGAAGAGTGGACAGGCTCAGTTTCAACAGAAACCCTGCAGTTATAAACTGATCATTCACCTCATGGCCAAAAGTATGTGGACACCCAAACATTTCACCCATATGTGACGCTTGAGGGAGGTTTAGGGAAGACATGCCGATCTGTCCTGGCTGAAGATGAATTAGAAGTGTTGCTTCTTCTGGGGAATATGTTCTAACAAAGCCAAACTGTCTTTCCTCAAGAATAATCTTTACTAAGAATAAACACTGTTCCAAAACTAGACAAGTGACCATGAATAAGATCACTCTTCCAGAACCCAGAACAACAATTTACCACCATTTATCAGAAAATCCCTGCACAGGATTACCTTTAAAAACTGTTGAAGGCTTTTCTGACTGATACAGGGCTTATATAGTTTTTGACAAGAATAGTGCGGAAGTGTATTGTCCTATATTGTATTTGTAGACGGGGTAGTTATGGACATTTGATTGCAGTATTGTTGATTACATAACAAACTATTCCTGTACCATGTTTTTAATTCTTTTTCTAAAAGCTGTTTTCTATGTAAGCACATGTTGTACGTATGTGCATATATATGTAATATAAGTTTCACATGCTTGTTGACGCACCGTTTGTTTTGCTCAGTTTTGTACACGTGACATCGGTGTAGATGGCGTGATTCCAGTCTAAAGGTTCTCTGGATCCTCTGTTGGCACCAAAAATGTCAAAAAGCCAAAACTTAAAGTCGAATATGCCAATCCATTTATTTTCAGACTATAACAAAACATTCCTCAAAATGAAACACACCACCTTTACCCTGCCTTACGGCCTCAGTGTGCGCCACATCTGTATCAATTAGGTCTACACTTATAGACTACCATGGCTACCCTCAGTGCCAACCAATGGCCACCATTGAAATGGCTCCAACACATACTTTTCTAAACATTATCGCATGATATTGTAATTCTAAACAGCTAATTGGGATCCAAATGAATAAACAAATAGTTGAAGATGTGATCCCGACATCGTGCTCCTGGTTTCAGTCTTTCCACCATGTTTGAACCTGCTGCAGGGATTTGCTCCCATTCAGACACCAGAGCATCACTGAGGTGATCAGGTCTGGATCTCAGTTGGCAATCCAGTTCATCCTAAAGGTGTTGGATGGGGTCGAGGTCAGGGCACCGTGCAGGCCAGTCATGTTCTTCCACACCAAACTGGGAAAACCATTTCTTTGTAGAGCTGCTTTGTGTCATGTTGAAACAGGAAAGAGACAAACACAACCTTTTGGTCATATAAGGCTATATCAGTACCTCACTTTAGGTGTTAAACCATTTTTCATGAATATTGATGCTGAAATGTGCAGAGGCTACAGGTAATTTGGTGAAACGTGTGCTGCCTTCTCAACCAATCATCAGAGGAATAGATCAGTCACTTTATTGACCGCAGGGCTGAGGTTGAAGTGATTTGTTTTCAGTACAGGATGGAAGGAAACATCAGTTCAACAGCAAAAATCAGACATAAATATCATGTTTTGACACAACAGAGAGGGAGAGGTTTTACTTTAAATTACTTGACTGTTGCATAGTGTGACCGGATAGTTTGTTGTCATGTTAATTCTCCTTAAACGAGGTTGGCAGAAGAAGTCGGACAACATTATCACAGATGTGACTGATCCACAGAGACATGAAACTGTACGTTTTCTTTATATTTGCTCCTGCACTCGTCTGTGAGTGAAATGGCGGCAGTTTCGTCCGAGCTGACAGGACAGAAGAGGTTAACTGTGTGAAGTGAATGCTTTGCTTCATGTTTCTGTCTTTGTAATTCCTTTACAGCCAGTTTACATGAATTTAGGAGAGGAGCGTGCAGATAATAGGAGGCGACATGTTAACAGAGGTTTATTGTGTTTCGCTGTAGCTCATACAGGATTTACAAGAGCCACGAGGAAGACTGTAGAGGGAAAAGAAACATGCAGTAAATATAGGCTCGTATATAACTGTATATAACTGATTATTAGACACACAAATGAAGCAGTTAGTCTATTATTAATATACGCAATATCCGAATACTGTTAGCAAACCAATAGTGGACGGGTGTTGTGGTTTGTGTTCATCCAACTTGAATTTGAACTTGACCATCAGCTAACTGTAAAATCACTACAGGCTGCAAATAAAGTCTTCTTTGTTTTGTTAAGACCTGCCTCAGTAACAACATCCATATCAACACCATCTCCACCTCCACCTGCTCCACCTGTCCCTCCCTCCCTATATTTTGTGTGTCTTTGTTTTGTCTTATACTTCATCCCCTTTTTGTTGACCATGATTGTGTTTATTGCCTCCTGATGTATTAATAATTAGATCTATGCTAAAGGTTATTTTGAGTAATAGTAACAGTTTCTCTCGAGTGGAGTTGGCCAAAGTAAATATTTTGTTATCGAGATCTTTTCTGATCTTAGTGATCTGTTTCCTACCATATCAGCCATAAAGACTTTATAATGTGAAATATCTCAGGACTATGTGCCGGTGCCCTCCTCAGCCAATCACGTGTAAGTTAGGCGTGTTTGTGCACCAATCAAACCGCAGCATGTTTCAGACTGGTTGGTAGTGAGTCGGCAAAGTATTTCTTTAAGTTTAATTAATTTTCCTGCCATGCCGCTAATTAGTGCTCACCCTTAAGGTGACCCTCTTGCCGGGGTGTTAATTGGGTGTGTGTGTTGCACATCCTCTCCTCACTGTGTTTCCTCTCTCTCTCTAACACACTGACACTCACACACTCATTGGGCCTCTCTGTCAGCACAGTGATGTCAGGTGGCAGCTGTGAGGCTTCACTCAGTGAGAGCAGCCAGTGGACTGATGAGGAGACACCAGCAGTTACAGTCGACACACTGATTATGTGTTATTAGTCAGCAGTCAGTCACAACTGTGAAAGCGACTTAAAGGGTTGTTTATGTGGTTCATTGTCTTTTTTTTCTTCCTTTTTTACCAATGTTCAAAACATGTGTCAGTATCAGGTCAGAGTAGATAAATAAAAAAAAATTTAAAAAAGGGCATAGAGCCTCGGCTACTACAGAGTCGGCAATCCGAAAATACTCAACATAAAACGCACAACAACGTACCAGTCATCCGGATGCATCACTGGACAAAGGTGCATTTGTTTCTTCTATATTTACACTTTTCTTATTGTGCAAATAAACCTTTCTCAAAGCGTTCTCATTTGTTAGTTAACATTTCTTGGTGCAAGCTATTTTTCAGAACATTTTTAACAAATTATGCTTTTAAAAAGTCATGGGGACAATATTGGCCATATCAAGAAGTGGTGGGGACAGCGTCCCCAGTGTAAATTACACCAATGGGAAGTCAAATCAAATTGTTATGACTTATATATGACTTGGTGTTATTATTATTATGACTGCTGCACGTCGCCCCAAAGTCCATTGTCCAAGGTAATTAAACCTAATTGTTCCACATGCACTGTATCCACTACTATTTCATCTTAAACACGCTGCCTTCACAAGTTCAAACAATGCCTTCAGATTGGTGGAGTTGCCTTGTTGTTCAGGAGTAAAAGACAGCATCATAGATATTTCACTTGATGTTTGTTGCGTGTTACTTGATTACTTGATTTTCTCGGGAAAAAAGGCAAATAACTTCTTTTGCAATGAACACTACAGACTGGAACCAGGATCACAGTGAATAGCATAATATATTGACTGTACATACAATTTATAAACTCAAAAGAGTGGATTCAGTGGGATGCTGGAACCTGCAGGGGTCATATGTTTTGCTCAAGCGTCACGGAGGATCAAATAGAAGACGCATGAAGAATCTGAATAAGCTCAGAATCAGCTGCCTCTGCTTCTTGATCAGACTGTTTTTTGTTCCTCATACACCATGTTTGTAAGGCGAGGTGTGACACATTTGTTTTTGTTTTTCTTTTGTATTTCTGTTCACCCTCTCTTCGCCCCGCTGACCCGGGGACGCAGCACTGACTCACTACGTTTAGTTTTCATAACACCTCAAGCCACAGAGTATCCTGGTGTGTTAGTGCTCTCACCGCTGCTTCGTCTCCTGCCCACAGGAAACTCTTTACATTAGCCTGAAGGTATTTCAGCGTTTGTTTCCTGCGCTCGTATTGTTTTTAGTTTATTCAGCCATCTGTTTTCTGCTTCTAGGTGTCTTTTCCTGCACTCCTGAAAGGAATGTGTCATTTGTTACACTTCATTTATCAAGTTAGCCTGCACATTTCCCATGAGTTCACAAATACATGGTTTAGTAAATGTGCACAGAAAAGACTTCATCCAGCCTCTGTTTTTTGACTCGTTCAGAGTCCTTACTTGAAATGAAATGACAGAAAAACCTCACTAAGGACTACAATAAAACCCCTTTCTATTCATAAGAAGTCAGGTTTTACCCCTGAATAAGCCCCATTTGAAGAAACCCAGTGTGATGGATAAGAAGCCAACCGGTGACAGTCTGCTTCCTAATCCATATTACAAAAACATACCAGGCCTGCATGCTGTCCAAGCATAAAATCAGGGTGATATGGTGTTGCCGTTTTTATCGTGTCTCCGTGCGCGGCTGTCAGAGCGGCTGACTTGATGCATGCAGTCGTGCAGTCACTGGATTGTCAGGAAAGATGAATTTCCTGTTCCTGAGGTGGATTCTGCGATAAGGTCAGCCAGGAGAAGCCTCTGTGTTTAATGGCTGCTGTGTTCCTCTGAGAGGAGGGATAACACCAGACGAGCAGCACATCAGCCTGCAGTCTGTAGAACTGAACCTAAAAACACAGTGGAGCTTTAAGGTCGAGGAAAACTGACAGGCTGATAAATGGATGTAGTTAACTGACATGCATGGATGAGATGGACGGGTGGAGATTTGCATGAAGGGTTCTCTACCTGAGATAACGTGGTATTATTGAATGTTTAAATGAAGATATTGAGGCAGACGCTTTTTAAAGTGACACCGGATATTAAAACATGGTTGATAACACAGAATTAATGCTAATTCTTCCTTAGATTGTAGATAATCTCAGTTCTAAAATAAAGCTTACATATTTGTGTATTAAATGAAATCCTAACATTACCAAGGTGCTTTCAGACAGTGAGCGGCTACAGCTGCGTCTACCGCCTGACGATGTCACTGTTCTGTATTTTGATTGGCCAGCAGCAGGTCCCATCATCACGTAGCTAAATAGAGCTTGTTATAGCTTAAAATAGATGAAATGGTTAGCAATATGACTCGATTAATATAGCAAGTTTAGCAACTATAGCAACTAATATCATGAACATTTGATGAACCAAACTGGAAAATCAAACTTTGAAACTGATCTGTTTAGCTTTTTTTTGTAAATTGACATGTTTGTTCACTGTTGGTGAAGAGGTGTATAATTTTGTGGTTGCCATGGTCACACAGCGAGTCACAGTGGCAAGTTCAGCCATCTTCAACTCAGACAGCAGCTGTACATGTTCATTTGAAACTATAACTATATATATATATATATATATATATATATATATATATATCCATGCCAGTGTTTTTACATGTTTTACAGTAGTCCATTTACTACAACTCACTTAAACTTTACATGATAAACCATTTTGCAAAACTGCTGTTTTAAGAAATTATGTTTTTTTTCCTATATTCCAGCATCCACTGGTTTCCTTACCTTTCTGTGCAGTATGAGCGGTGGTGACGACAGCTGCTCGCTGTCTTAAAGTGCCTTTAGAGCTGCGACTAATGTACATTTTCATAATCAATTAAGCTGAAAATGTGTAAAATAATTGTTACTAGCTTTTTCTGGATCTTTCAACCTCATGTCAAGATCTTTATCAGCTGGTGCTCAGTTGTCATGTTTTCCTGGCAGTGTCACAGGACCTAAGGAAGTATAAAATGTACGTTTTGCCTTCCTCGTCCAATGTAAAAAAAGCCATCTTTGAACAGAGACAGGTGTTATGATCTCCACCTGTTATCACTTGACTGAAGGAGGAGAGGGTCTGAATGCGGCCTAACGTGCTTGACTTTGGCAGTGCGCAGCATGTCACCATAATACACCACCAAACAGAGGCTTTGCAGAAGGTATGTTCTGCACCCTGAAAGTCCTCGGCTCAGTGATTGTAGTTCTGTAGATAAATCCGGAGCGGATTAAGACTTCTCTGCAGACAGAGAGAGTTGCACATGGCTAACTGAAAGCTGTCTGAACAGATCGTCTTCACCTCTGGACTCCACACAAACCGGCAGTGGAGCTGTCACCACTAATGTCTCCATGACTCAGCTGTTTGATAGATGCCCTGTCACACCCCCTTCAAAAAATACTTGCCCTCCGTCTCACCCCAACACACACACACACACTATGGCTGACAGTCTTCACATGTATTTCACAGACTGAAAGTACACCTGGGAAATGACCACAAATTATCAGCCAAATGGTTGTAATTCTTTGGTAGAAATGGACTCCAGTAGATGAACGGTGTCCATTATTTGGAGTCCTGCTCCATTAAACCCAGTTGGCTGCTAAATCACAGATGGGTGACAAACTAAAGTAAAACCCAACATAAAATGTGTCAGTAAGGTGTTGTTATATTATTGGGGGGATGAACAACATTCTTCCGAAAGCAATTCTCTCATTTGGTGTTTTGATGATGGTGGTGGAGAGTGCTGTCTTTTAAAACACAAATGGTGATGTGGCCTGTATGGTTCCTTAGGAATAAATCCCTGAGAGGAACTTCCCACTGGGGAGCTCTCCCGAGAACTACATACCTTTAAGGGCTTTTTTTCTGTCTGCATTCGGACCGCCAATAACGCTGAAGAGACGTAAGCCGGCCGGCGGTTGGTATAGCAACATCATTCACAACATCACACACAAGATTTTTATATTTTGCTTTCGCACTTTCCCTCTTCGCATATACGCTCAATAAAGCCTGGGCTTCACTGTCGGTCCATTTGTCCGTGTTTTGGTCCATTTTTTAAGGCTGCCGTTACACAGGTTTTTAAAGATGGCGGTTGTCAGTGCTGCATTGGCTCATGTGTTCGACCAATCACCATACAGTTGCATCACTCAGGCTTCCTCTTGTGCTGGGAGAGTACCTACTCTGAAGCAAGAGCTAAAAACGTCCCTCAACTACGATCGTTCCCAGTTCTTGCAGTGCGAACACAGTTAAAAGGGGTGGGGTCGTCCAGCTGTTATTAGAACTGTGACTGTGTTTGTGTGTGGTGTGAGCCATTAGAAATGAAAGGTTTAAGGACACAGAGGTGGCATTATTTCACATCATATGGAGCATTTTATGAAACAAATGTACTTTCTCTTTTCCCTATTTTCTGCATACTTTGACCCATTTAAAATTGTAAAATGGTTAAAAGCTGCTTCAAAGACAGAGCTTACTGTACAGTGCGTGTTGCTTTACGTAAAGTGTGTGTTTGTGTGTGTGTGTGTGTGTCCTACAGTAAAACCCTCTATTGCACATTATCTGTTGCGTCTGTCTTTATGGATGCTCCTGGAGGGCAGGCGGCTCTCTCCTTCACCCCAAAGACCTCATAACTCTCCAACTGTCGTCTTTACACACACACACACACACACACACACACACACACACACACACACACACTGTCTGTACTCATGCTTTGCTGTTTCCCTGCAGGGAGAAGGAGAAGAAGCCGAAGGCCCCGAGGACGCTGATCACAGCTGATGGACGAGTCATGAATGTCAACGAGCCCAAGTACACGTAGAAACATTTTCTGTCAAAAGAATGAACGCGTTGATAAAGTAGTTTTTTAAAGTAGTTAAAGCAAAGGTTTTCTTTACTACCTGGGTGTTAGTTTTGTAGATTTGGCCATCATCGCCATCTCTTGTGACAACATTCACTTCCCAGCTTCACTGCTCAGATCTGCAGATGTGGGGACAGAGATCACACAAACCATCAAAAAACATTCAAAGTTATTTAACACACAAGCAAACATTTCAGCTGTTACCCAAACTGTGCTGCAACCATCCAGTACTTTGTTGACCTGCTAGATTTACTGTAGTGTGTTTTGGTTAAAATGGACATTTTGGTTCACTTTAATTTAATTCCCAAATCCATGTTTTAGATCATGGGGTTAAACTTGATTTGTTTACAACCTGTCTGATTATTGGACGACCAGTGTTGCTTTCTCTGTTGGGTTCTATTATAAAGGAATGAGGAATGTGTTATCATGCTATCATAACCAAAACGAACAAAAACTGAAACAACAAAAACATGACCCAAGCTGTAAAAAACAGATTAATTTATTTCTTTAATTCAACTTCTTAAGTCAAATCCAGGGGTCGAATGTAACTAAGTACATTTACTAAAGTACTGTACTTAAGTACAAATTTGAGGTACTTACCATGAGTATTATACTTTTCACTCACACATTTATCTGACAGCTTTAGTTACTTTTACAAATTACAGATTTACAGATTTTTCCACACAAAACACATGAAGAGCTTTTAAAACACGATGGTTTGTTATAAATTAAACTACCCGACAGTTTATACAAGTACAGCTGTAACGATCAGTCGAATACTTAGTTATTAGTAAATTAATCGTTTACATACTTTTTCCTGTAAAATCATTTCCTGGTTGCAGCTTGTCAGATGTGAAGATTTGCTGCTTTTCCTTTGAATAATAATAATGTTAATGTTGTTAATAATGTTGAGGTTTGGACTGTTGGTTGTGAAGGAGTCACTTTGGGCTCATTGTGATCGATCAATCAATCAATCAATCAATCAATCAGTGGATTAATGGAGAAAAGAATCAGCAGATGAATCCAGAATGAATCATCAGATACAAACTAGTTGAAAATGAGCTCCAACAGTAAAATCCTGCTTTTCCATGAATGATGAGGAAGAATCATCTGATGAGATCAGACAGAACATTTACTGCTGTAATACTCAACACTACACTTTACTGATTATACTTACTGACCTTTACTCAATGCAGGACTTTTACTTGTAACAGAGTATTTCCACAGTGTGGTATTAGTACTTTTACTGTAGTAAAGGATCTGAGTACTTCCTCCACTGCTGGTCAAGTCTCAGTAGCTCTGTTATGTTGCAGTGGTACAGTATTACCAGCTACATGACTGTGAGGGAAATCAACCAGTCCACTCAGCTACAGCACTCAGCGAACGCAGCAGAAAGCAATATAACTGGTTCTAGTTCTGCTGAGCCGGAGCAACGAAACACATCCAATCAACTGCTTCAATTTTGTTTTTAGAAAAAACAATAAAGAAAACAGGTCACAGCTGCTCTCTCAAACAGTTTCCCTTCACAATTCTTCATAGCTGTAATGTTTTTTCTTTGAGACGCTTGATTACCTCGTTCTGCGCCTGCTCAAACTGCTCAGACAGCAAGGCGGGTAAAAAGCCACCAGGTGCTGTGTGATTGCTTTATTAGTGGCCTTCAGTTTTTCTGGTACTTGATTGGCTCGCCTACCATCAGAGAGCTACAGCAGCGTGCTAGGGGGCAACCTGATATCTGTGGGCCGCCCCGATATCCCTCCATTAGCCAGAGGTCTATATCCAGAGCAAGGCCACGGGGGGTCGAGGCCCTAAAACACAGCTGATTTCATTTGTAATCTGAGCTGAGGTCAGGAATATGTCCTTTATATGATATATCACTTTACATCAGCAGGGAGACGGGACAGTGTGGTTCACTGCAGCCTGAGCGGTAACAAAACATTTTGTCAGTAACGTTAACGTTTTTAACCATCCTTTCATGAATGGCCTGTAAAGTCATGTTCTGTAGATTGATGCTACTCAAACACAATCAGCGCTCATCACCTGTCAATAACCACCCTCTGTTGGCGCTGCACATGGGAGAAGTTAGCCCTGAGTAGTGCCTAAAGTGCCCAAACTGCGACCGTTTCGCAACATTAACTGCATGTTAAAAATGCCTTAGGTTTAAGAAATAGACAACCGCGGACGACGCTCACGCTGGGGGTAAATAGCCGAATAGCTGCCATGTGACTATTCTCACCCAGGTGCAAATAGACACTTTTTAAAAATTTTTATTTCTATATATTTTTAGCAGGAATGCAAGAGAAGTACCACCAATGGAAAAGGTTGTGTAAAAATGTAAATAATTTCATTTTACTTTAAGTTTCTATAACACAGACTAGTGTAATGTGAGCAATGTATTGTACGGGAGTTGCAGTTTAAGTTCAGGCAATTAAAGTTTTTTGGGTGTCCGTTGAAGTTTAAGCTCTGAAAGCAGTTGAGGTGTCACTGAAGTGAGTCTCACTGAGAGCATTTAAAATGTCAGTTTCAAGTTTAAAGCCTGTCAAAATGAAGCTGAAGGTGTCAGTTGGTATGTAAGCAGTTGAGGTGTCAGTCAGCGTGTAGACCCTGACAGCAGTTAAACAGTTAAAGAGTATGAGGTTACAGCAGTAGAAGTAGTGTAAGGGTAGCGATAACAGTAGTTTTGTAACAGTAGCATTGTAAGCAGTTGCAGTTTGTTTGTGTGCAAGAACTGGCTGCAGTTTTGTGTTACTTACAGTATATTTAAACATTTAAAGCAAAGTGTTTGTTGCTCTGCAGTTGGACCAGTTTACTTGTTTTATGGCTGTATTTCTTCCTCTCTGTGTGCATTTACAGGCTGGACTTCTCTCTGACTGAAGATGAAGAAAACAACACGATCATCTTAGACCTGGCAGTGTACAGGTACGAACAATGAGCCCGAACTCTCAACAGCTTCTTTTATAAAAAATATAATTGGATTAAATCTTTATTGGGTTTTTTAATTGATATTAAGCAACCTGGCTTGTTGGTTTATCACATAATGGACAATATTTTATACATTTCTACCCATATTTGTGCTCTCAATGTAACGGCTTATTCAGCTGTGTTTATGTCAAATACTTGCTGTAAAACAGCTCTGGCAGTTTGCTGTTTATTCCTTTGTTATTGTTGTTTAGCTGTATGTCGATGTTGGTTTCCTTCTTGTGTATTTGTTGTTAGGACAGTGGGAGCTACTTAGCCTGGAAACCAGACGAATCTGTGAGCTCATGCTTTATTGGCTCTGCAGATGCGTCTGGTCCCCCTCCCATTCAGACAGATCTCCAGCCGACCAATCACAACCGTTTATCTAATATGGGCAGGTTTGATTCGATCAGGCATTTAAAACAACCAAGATGGCTGCGTGCTGTGTGCTGACTTCTGTAGGTCTATCCAACTGCGTCTAGAGACATTTTGGTCTGCGCCCGCTGATAACGCCTCTTGGAAATCAAAAATGAACTGAGAGGTTCCAGACTCATTCGCATTTCAGGCTTGGAGCTACTGAGGACCAGCGTCAAATTCACTCTGTGCGTCAGGATGATTCTGATACTGAAATATAAACTTGATGCAGTCGCATCAAATCGAACAGCTCTAAATGACTGTAAGAACTGTCTGGGGCCTCACGCTGGAAACATCACAACCATTATGTTGGTGGTTTGAACCGTTTTAAGTCCTGGTTCAATCAGCCCGCTCCTCCACAGCTGAGCTTCATGGCTCAGGTTGATTCAGGTGTAAAAGATGTGTGACCAAAGCTCTCCACCTCTGACACTGATCCATGCAGACCAGCCATTCTCAACATGGTGGGCCTCAGTGCGCCATCTAGTGGCCCACGAAGGCAGTGGTACTGCCAAATGGTTAGATTAAAATAAAAAATATATATTTATTGGTAATTTACAAAGACAGTTATTTTCATATCTAAATGCGCTCAAGAATTCACATAAATAAAAAACGTCAAATAAAAATGCATAATTTCAATGACCAGTTACATTTGAATATCACCAGCCAATCACGACACATCATCAGGTAGAGACAAACGTGTTTTGTCGCTGTTAGCTAGCTAACGTTCCCTCGGATGCAGCGACACAAAATGGGTCGGTGTGGGAGACGACCTGCACCTGTAAAAGCTCCAAAATGTGTGGAGAGGAAATATGAGCCTGAATACATTAAATTTGGATTCATAATGTCATAATGTGTGTGTTGAATGTGGTGAAATCCTGTCAAATGAGGCGCTAAAAACATCGAAGCTTCAGAGACACTTAAAACACAAAGCACCCGGGCTACAAAAGGTTGAGAAGCCCTGATGTAGACTACAGACTCTGCTGTACCTGTGTCTCTTTATATAAACTGACCTGGAGCTCCACTCACTCCCCTCACAGACACATGGACACCTCCTTGATAGACGTGGATGTTCAGCCAACGTACGCCAGAGTCAACGTCAAAGGAAAGGTACGCTGTGCAGATTTTAATAGATTAGTTGATAACCTTTAGGGTTAGGCAAAACTTAATTGGAAGTTTTTCCTCAACACTGTTTTGGCTGCACACCCTGAACTTTACAACAAATGCATTCATTCCCATCTTAAAGGGCAGCAGCAGTGATTTAGACACGCGTCTTAAATCTCTTTCGACTCCTCAAGTTTATACGTCAGACCAGCAACTTTTTCCATCATCGGTTTCTGCTGATTCATTTCTGATGGAGGCCTCCACAATATCTAAGAATATACCTTAAATTCTTAAAAACAAAGAAACGTCATTTTCATGTATTCTGGAGGTGTGCCCTCAGAGCTCCAGGCTCAGTTTCAGTCCCCATGCGTTCATACTGGAAGGTGGCCAGCTTAACCACAGACTGCTGCTGTCAGCCAGTGAAGGTCCTTGCTCAAGGGCACTGCGACAGTAGTTGGCAAGGAAACATTTCTTAATCCAGCCAGTTTGGGGAATCAAACCAATGCCCTTGCCTACACCAGAACAAATATTAATGAGTTATTTCATATACTTTACTGAGCTGAGGTGAGATATATTTAAGTGAGTTTGCATGATATTTCTATTAACTGCAGGTTTTGGTTGGTTTCTAAAGCCAGCAGAAACACTTAACATGCAGTACAGCTAGTACAGTACAGTACAGCTCTGGTCTCTCACTGTGAGGTGTTGATGCTGCTGACAAGACAAAGACCTTCTCCTCCAGCAGCAGTCGCTCATCAGACCCACTGCAGGCTCACAGCCCACTGTTAACATTACACTCTGCAAAGTCACAGCAGCAGTATTTACCAGCTGCTTTAACTTTGTAATACAGCAAAGCATCTTCCCGTCACCCTTTCTATTGAACACAACTGTCTGTCAGCGCTTTCCAAAACCTGATGAAAGTTAGAGAAAGATTGCCTTCATGGTTTAAAGAAACCAGCGTTGACTGTGTCGTTGACTGTTGCGATGTCTAAAGGTGCGTTTGGATTGAACACAAAGCACATTTTCACTTTGCTTTTTAGGTCTGTGTTTATTCTCCATGAACAGCCAATGTACTGACGTTCACGTCACCTGATGTTCCCCCACGTGGAGCAAACATGCGCAGAAAGAATATATTTATTCCAACCAGAGAGAAACCATCAGATTAAGAGTTTACATGGTTATTAGGTGCTAATATTTTCCTATTGATCTGATTATCAAAGGTTTACACCCCCCCTCTCAACCTGATTGAAAATTCCTTCCGATCGAGCCGGATCAACTGACTGAGGTGGTCACATGAGGCCTTTTTATTCTGACTGGGCTGTTATTCCCTTTATTAGTGGAATATTAGGGTCCATGTAAATGCAGATTGTGTGTGACACTTTCTCACCCTTTTCCTCTTGTCTCTACAAGCTGTTTCAGGATAAGCATGAATTTATTACTCAAGTTAAAACATATTTAACTTGGTTGTATGCATCTTCGGCTTTATTCGTGCTGTCCCAGGCACATTTGCGTATGTTCACATCGACTTCTGTCTTTCCATTGGCTATACATGCAGTCGTGTTGGCTCTATAATTAGCTTTTTGTCCAGTGATAACACAACTTTATAGTCCTACATATTTGAGTAGGTGTAAAAACAAAAGCAGAACTTGTGGGGCTAAAACTCCTTTATCTGCCCTCTTTCTCAGTGTCTCCATGTTTCCACACACTGCCTCCGAATATATTAATTTGTCAACAGTATGGAGTCAGTATGGACTCGCATGACTCCAGGCTGCTGTGAATTCATGAAGATGATGCTTGTTGCTGAGTCGGGGGCAGAGAGAAGTGTGAAGGATGAAGAGTCAGATTTAGAGCAAATAAAAGTCCGTCACAAGCTGCTGTATCATCAGACCTGTTTCTGACTTTGACATTCTGATGCATTTATGGAGAGAGTTTATTGCACCTGCTGTGAAGTCATTTCCCGGCTGTGGACTCCAAATGGCAGCTGTCCAGCGCAAGAGTCTTCCTCTTGTGAATCCAAAATTGATCAGCCCAGAGTGTTAGAATAAATAAAATACGACCTGTAATCACCCGAGTTACCTGCCAAAACTTGGAAGATTCAGTGTCAGCAGAAGTTGAGCAGTATTTATCTTGTGTCAGGTGTTCATTTCCCGCTCTGCACGACGTCTGCTGAAGTCTGACTGTGGTTTATTGTGAAGGGAGCCCCAGTTCTGCATGTCGTCGTAACCACAGAGTTTACCTCCAGGGGCCGGATGCATCAAACTCTGACACGCACAGACCAAAACTGCATGTACGCACCAAGGCAGAAATATGTGGACGCGTTCTTTTCATCAGACTTATAAAGCTGTGTGTTCACGTGGTTCTGTTTGATTGGAAAATAATGTATCCAGTGTAAATAAAAAGAATGATAAAATGCATCACTCAGACAATTATGACTGAAATATTACAGATTGCTGTGTCGATTGCAAAAACAGTAATACAATCAGTGAAACTGGCAAACAACCTAAACAAACTGTTTTACTGTAAGGGTACGTCTCTCACCTGCTGGCTCTAGAAAAGTGTGAGGTCTGCGTGAGGTGACACATTCTTCTTTTATAAATACCAGTTTACATGTGAGAAACGGCGTATGCATGGTTTTTGTGCGTACACATTGTGGTTCATACATCTGACCCCGGGTGTGCAGTGTCTCAGCAGCACCGAGGAAATGTGTGGAGGATTTTAATCTCCCACAAACAGACCACAGCGACCTTTACGCCTGATTAAACAGCTGTTTGGCCACACATAAATCCAAGAGGTGTAATGTTTTTTTGTTTCTGTTCCTGTTTCCATCCTTAAGCAAACAAATTATAAATACAGGACCCTGCAGGTTTGGAGTCCTGGATGTGATGGCTCCGCTTCAAGCTGTTAGCGTATTTATTGATGGTTGTTTTATGCCCGGGGTCAGCCTCATTGGACGGGTGGTGTAATTTACGCAGTGATACATCAGCTCAGGCCTTTAAAGTTCCTTCTAAATATGAACTCATTTAGAGGAGCAGGGGGAATTGACTGACCTGTGAGGTGTGTATATCAAATCTGCAGCGCCTGCAGAGGACAACTGGAGTTTTGGGAGTTTTCCTTCTTCTCTGCCTGCTGTTAGCATGGTTTCCCCTAAATCCCCCCTCAGAATGAAATAAAAGTAGATTAAAAAGTCTAATTTTATGCACATTTTTCCTCCCACTGGGATCGTTTTGGTTTTCATAGGATTTCGCTCGAGTGATTGATTGCCACTGTTCTCAGTTGGAGCTATTCTGGTCCCTCTCCCAAGTCTTTTCTGGAAAGTGTACCTATAAAAAGGCCCACTAATGATTAAAGTCATTTGACACACTGGGATGGCGGCAGTGCCAGATCAGCGCATTAATCTTGCTAATTAAAGTTATGAATAATTTACTCTGCAGATATTTCAGATGGTTCTGCCTGCTGAAGTGAAGCCCGACAGCACGACAGCACAGCGGTCCCAAACCACCGGACACCTGGTCCTCACCATGCCCAGGGTACGTACAGTTACACACCTGAGACAGGTACAGGGGACTGCAACAGAAGAACTTAAAAAGGCTGCTGGGTGTGACAAGAGTAGTAACTCTCAGGAGCCAAAGTACTTTTCTTTCAGATGTAGTTTTTCAGATTGTGCTTTTTTGCAAATAGAAACTTTTAGCCACGCTAACAACGTGAATCTAAAGGTGGCGATGTCAATCTGGTGCTTCAACACTTTAGTTCAGAGTTAACTACCACTTTTATTGCCATGAAATGTGGTGAGGACATTAAATCCTAATCACTTTGGTGATCCGCTGACATTTCTTCTAGCACTCCCAGATCAAAACTTTAAGTTGCACCAGGAGATAATCTCCAGCCTCTTAGATCTGTGTCAGTTCCTCCCTTCTAAACACTACAACACTTAAAACAGTCATAGTTTGCAAAACCCTCCCAGAGTGAGTTTTGTATTCTAATATGCATTGTATTTATTAATTTTGCTATGAATTAATGCAGTTTCTCAACATTAGAGCTTTTTGGAAGTTTAGTGTCTTTATTGTCTGTAATTTGTATCCTGTAGGGGGCGACGTCAGAGAAGAAATAAAATTGCATGATGAAATATGAACCAACACCTAATACTTCTCTTTGAAGAAAACTTTAGAGATCTCATTAAGTCTGTGGAATTACGACTTTACTGATTAACTTTAGGCTGTTGGCTGTTTTCTGTGACTGTTTTGCTCCTGCCAATGAGGATCAGGCATTTTGTACTCTGAGGTGTAATGAAGCAGCTCTTTATAGTGTCTATAAAGAGACACAGGTGCTGATACTGCAGAGTCAGAGCTGCTACTATTAATCCTCCATATGGCTTCTGATACGTCCTGCACCAGAGCGCCAGTAAACAGTTCTGAAATGAAAGCGTGGAAGCTGTTTGCAGAGACTACGAGTAAACATGTTTTTTTCCCTCTGATGTGTCTTTTTAGGCTGAAGGTGAAATCAAAGTGACAAAGACCGTCCCACGTCCGTCCAGAGCGTGTCAAACCAGACGCAGCAGCTCGCCCGAGGACAGTGGAAGGTAAAGATATTCTCTGCAGCTGCAAAGCTGATGATACAGACGTTCTTATAACGTGTGGACAGGAAGGAAAATGAACATGTTAGCTCCATAAACACGCATCCCCAGCATCTAAATCTCATTCCAAAACCAACCTAAAAAGTATTTTATATTTTGTCCTCAGCCTGTTATGATGTTAGTCATGACTTTCTCATATGGCGGCTTTCTTTCCTTTATTCTTGATTTTACTGTCTTCAATAAACACTTAAAACACTTAAATTAGGCCTGTCTCTAATATAAGGCCTTGGCCACTTTTTGAGAATTTACAGTAAAACTGACAATGAACATAAAGAGTTAAACCTAAAAATAAGCAACAACGATGTCCAAAGAAATAGAAGAAGGGGCTGAAGCCAAAAGTACAATAATACAAATCCACTTATTGGAGCCTCTTCTTTCCAAACTCAGGTATATACTTTATATGTGTTGTTTTACATAATAAGAACATTTCACATCTTCTTCCATGCAATTGAATGTTCCTTCTAACTTAAATGTAATTTGCTTCATGGATTTTAAAACAGAGATCCTTGCAATGTGGTCAAAACCCTCTGCATGGGTTTACCGCTGCGTGTAAATGTTTGGTCATCTTGTATCACAGACACGCTTGTACTTCATGTTAACTCCTGTTGGTTATTTTTTAATTAGTCAGTGTGAACACAAATCCAGCCAGAACTAACAGGCAACAATGGATTCATTTTTTCTTCGATTTGGACCAACTGAACTGTACTACGGGTTCAAAAGAGACTTTTGTCTCCCCCTTCTGGCAGTGAGAGTAATTACACAAACACTGACGTCTGCCTACCTGAGAGCTCGCTCACATCTCCACAGCTCCAACACAATATTAAATATATAAATAAATTAAATAAATTAAATAAATTAAATAAAATAAATAAATTATAAATTTAGGCAGAGTAAATGTAATATTTTACAAAGACCAACCTGTCCAGGAGCAGTAAGGCCACATCCTGTCTGCCCTCAGTCCCTGCTCCTCTTTCAGCCTCTCCAACCAGGAACAGCTGCACCAAATGGTTCTTCCTGTTAGCTTCTGCAGCTCCTCCGTCAGACCAGAGCCATGTAGAGAGAACTATATGAAGTCTACGTCAATCATGTGACCATCAAGACTCTCTCCTTACATGGCTCTGGTTTTACTACCGGCTGCACCACACACACCAGATTTAAAAACTCTGTATACTGCGACATACAGAGAGATTTACCTGCCGGTGATCGGCTCAGTCAGCACTGTGTGAACTCGTCTGGCTTGAATGTAACGTTCATTTATATGTAAAAGTCCCGCACTCCAGCTTTAAAACTCTCAGTAAATATATGAAGTTCTAAAACTGAGATACTGTTCGCAAGTAATACAAATACTATTATATTTCTATGGCTGTTTCTGTTGGTAACCGAAGATAAAATAGGAAGAACTAATATGTTTGTAATTTTAATGAGGCATAAAGAGCGACTAGCAGCAGAGCTGTGGCCTGCAGGCAGCTGGATGGTCTGTGTGTTTGTGTGAATTTATCAGAGTCAAGTGTTGGTCTCGGTTGGCCGTGGTGTTAGTCTTTGTTTGGCCTTGAGTTGCATGCGCACATATTCAAATGCCTCTGGCTTATCAGGTCCCTGTTGTCCTAATTACAGATGCCTGTTGTATTTTAAACTCTCTGCATGATTCATTTTATCAGCCGTGTTGATGGTAGCACTCTCCCTGCTAATGACCATGTACTGGCCACAGATAACCTTGACCAGAGCTGCAGCATCGCACTGGGAGGAAGATTCTCACACAGTATCTCACATACAGTAAAATACTCAGCTGAACAGGTCTTTTACTCGGGTGTTTAGTCCTAGCTTCAGGCATTCAGGCTCCAGCTGCTCTTATTTTGGACAAGGATTCGAGGAAGTGCAATATCAAATCCCTGGATTGCCCCTTTAGTATTTTCATTGTCTGTTAGCATGCTGACGTTAGCATTCAGCTCAAAGCAACCAGCCCCACTAAGCTGCTATAATGGCTGTACAGTCTTAGTCTTGTTTTTGACGATGAAAATACATTTTCCTTTCTTCCAGGAGGTCACTGGTTTCCATTATTTCCCATACAGTATAGAAATAAACGTGCACAGACTTGAAACTTGCTTACTGAGTTACATTAGTGATGGGAGAAAAAACAGTGGAGACTTTTCAAATCAATCTGCACTTACACAACCATAATGTCCCTTTGATAGAAATAAAAGCAGACATGATGTTTGCTTTGATCGATTAGTTTTGAAGATGCTGCAGCATGTTTTGGAAAATGGTCAGCACTGTTATGAAGCACTGTAAGTTCTCAAAGCCGGTATTCAGATAACGGCAAAGTCTCAAATTAAAGCCGTGGCTGGCACAAACACATAAAGGCCAGTCCCTAACAAAGGCCAGGTAAGAAAAACATTGAGGAAGGCTGGAAACACCTGCACTATAAAGGCTTGGAAACTCATCATAATGTCCATTTCCACAGCACGTCATGTCATACTCACCACTCTGCTGCTTTCACTTTTTCTTTTTAACAGAAATACTCAAAATAATTCCAGTCGCTTCTACTTTGCCGCTCTTTTGTTCAATGTATACACATATACACATATATACATACATATATATATATATATATATATATATATATGTATGTATAGAGCAGCTTCACCTCTTAATGGCCACATTAGTCCGCAGTGCTGTTTGACTGAGCCCTGTATCCTCTCCTTGCCTGGAGGCGCGCTCGTCACCGCACTATCATCATTACCATTTTATGACCAGGAGCCGCTTCTCGTCCTTCAGCTGGCCCCAGTACCCTCAAATTAAACATTGGATAAAAATGCTAAGCTGCTCCTGCACCACGGCAAGGTGACAGGTGAGCGGCACTGCCGGCTGCTGAGTTATTGCATCATTTGGACATGATTAGGGGCGACCTTTGACCCCAGGCTTACACACAGCTTCTATATTCAGCCTCTGGCATGGATGGAAATGGATCTGAAGGCCATGATTGGGTTGAAAAGGATTTGCTTGATGATACACGACAGGGAATACCAAACGTTATCTAAAACCCACAGCTCATGTCACCTGAGACGATGTCCCAAGTGGTTTTGAAAGGTCAGAGGTCAGAGGTCAGGGTCAACTGCAAAGCAAAACTGTTATTATATTGAAGTCAGTGGGCTTACATTTCCTGCAGCAGTGTGATTCAGAAGTGCTGAGCAGGTTTAAAGACTTCAAAACTAGGGCTGCAACTAACGATTACTTTTATTATTAATTAAAGCAATTAATCAATGAAACATCAAGTCTATAAAACATCCGAAAATACTGAAAACTGTCCGTTAAAAGTTCCAAGATCTGGAGGTGATGTCTTTACATGTTGTTTTGTCCAACCAACAGTCCAGTGAGATTCGATCTGCAGTGATTTTAAACAGAGAAAACCAGCAACTTCTGACATTTGAGAAGTTGGAACTAGACATTCATTTTCTATTGATCAACCAATCAATCGACTAATTGTTTCAACAATGTTGTGTAGCAATTAAATGAAAACATTTTAAGCTGACAGTTTGTATATATGTATAAATGAGCTGAAAATATGAACTCTTGGAAGGTTTTTCTGTTATGTATTTAGAGATACATTTCTTTTGTTATAGCACACCATAGTGACTCCAAATGCCAAAATGTCCTCCCAGTTTTCATGAAGGCTATAACAAATTTTAGATTTTGACAAATCACAATTGCAGTTTCGGGGCTCTATAAAAAATCTAAAACAAACAAAATCCGGGGCTGCGGTCGAAAAGTCTTTTTTCACTCTTAACTGAGTGAAATGACCTGAAGTGGCAGCCACAATAAGAGCTGGTCCAGTTCTCTAAATGCTAAGGAAATGTGCTTCAATGCTTCCTTTCTTATCTCCTTTACAGGGTTCGTACAAAGTTTGGAAAATGCTTAATTTTAACAGTTATGTTTTCAAGGTTAGGAATACACTTGAATTTGAATATACCCCACTGAAAAATGCTTGATTTTCAACATAATCTGGTGTTAGCCTGTCTGCTCGTCTGACTGCTCCTGTTTTATGGCTCTAACTGATTATTTTCTTGATTAAACAATTAATCATTTACTTTATTAAATGTCAGAAATTAGTGAAGAAATGCCCATCACAGTTTCCCAGAAGGTGAATTCTTTGAGGTTTCAGTTAACTGTCACACAAAGAAAAGCTGCTAATTCTCATATCTGAGACGCTACAATTTTTGCTTGATAAATGGCTGAAGCGATTAATCGATTGTCAAAATAGTTCATTTTCTGTCAATCAACGTATTAATTAATCGACCAATTGTTTCAGCTCTTCTTCTTTGTATTAATGTCACTGTTTTCCCAGACCTCAGCTATTAACCTTGTGAGTACAATGTAGTTTTAACTGATAGAATGACCTCCTCCTCCTCCGTCCTCCCTGCCTCCTGCCTCCCCCGTCCTCCCTGCCTCCTCCATCCTCCCTGCCTCCTCCGTCATCCCTGCCTCCTGACGCCCTCCGTCCTCCCTGCCTCCTCCATCCTCCCTGCCTCCCCCGTCCTCCCTGCCTCCTCCGTCCTCCCTGCCTCCTCCATCCTCCCTGCCTCCTCCGTCCTCCCTGCCTCCCCCGTCCTCCCTGCCTCCTCCATCCTCCCTGCCTCCTTCGTCCTCCCTGCCTCCTGATGCCCTCCATCCTCCCTGCCACCTCCGTCCTCCCTGCCTCCTCCATCCTCCCTGCCTCCTCCGTCCTCCCTGCCTCCTGACCCCCTCCGTCCTCCCTCCATCCTTATCAATATTGCACCATCGGCAGTTATCGGTCTCCAGCTCTCTCATTATAACATGTTCTCTGTCTGATAATAAGGTGTGAATGGCAGAGGCTTTGCTCCTCTGTTGACGCTCCACAGACCTCATTACCTGTGAGGTATGATGACCAACGGGCCTTTGCCTTGGGTGACCCATTACAGGGAGCCATTTTGGACTTCCTAACCAGGGAGGGGCATTAGTAGAGGAGCCCTGGACTAATGACTCCATCCATCTCGCATAGAGAAGTGCTGACGATCAGGTTATTAGGTTTACCTGCCTGTTACCAGGATGAGTGTTAGAGCTAAACTTAGACCAGGATCCAAGATGTCGTAAATCTTTACCCCCCCTCCCAGGTTACACCTCCTCATTTTAATTAATATAGATTAGAAAGATAATATAGATGTAGATTCATTTAGCGCCCTTATAATGTTGTCAGTTAAAGGAAACTTTTATGAACAGAATACATTTGCATCTATTTTGGGCACGACTAACAGCCTTTACACAGCGGGGACGTGACGAATAAACAACACGAAAATACGAATTACTCGGCAGCGATGCAAATTTGCGATAGATAAATAAATGTATTTGCACTTCTTCAGAAAACAATATACGACAGGAGAACTCGTATAAAGCCTGTGTGTGCTCCATATGTATGCTGCAGTGGGACAATCAGGAAGAGCGACTGATAAACAGACGAGTATCATCTCTCCATCAGGCCGTGCAGGACATGACATCACCCTGTTCTCCATGTGACTTGTTTAGTCTGGCTCTTATCTAAATGTGAATCACATCCACTCCAGACCTAATCCTCTGTGGATCGGTGGCTACAGACACTAAACAGAACCTGCTGATGTTGTTACTGCAGCCGATTACAGCTCAGTTACTGCAGGTCTCCATCACTGAACTGAGAGTGATAACCTTACAGGAGCTTAGTCACAGTTTCAGCAGACATTCACGAGACCTACTCTTACATGTAGATAAGCTGAGAAGTTCACTGTGACTCTCAAGGTGCATTTTGGTGAGACACAACCAATCACTGAGTTAAAGTTACATGCACCGCTAACGGCAGGCGAAAGTTAGCCGTTACACCGAGTTTACAATCTGCAGCTCAATCAATTCACTTTCTCATTCTCTGGAAATGTTGGATGAATTTGGCCACTATGGCGCCATGTTTTGCAAAACGACGAAGCGTTTTGAATTTGGCTTATTCTCCATAGCAACAGCAACCGAGGCTCATGGGTATTGTAGTATCACCATACCAAACTGACGGGAGAAAAACATGATTCTCTTGGAACCACCGGCTGGTTCCTCCCACTTTGCAACTCTATACATGTTTGGTGTTTGTTAGGCTGATTCCAGTAAAATAAATACATGATTCAGTATGTTAGGAAATAAACTGGTTGTTATTTACTTTACGGGTTTCTTTGAAACTTTACTAGGAGGGACTGTAATCTGGTTGTAATTATAAGAAACAGAGACGTTGGAGTTTAGTTAGTTGAATTTATAAGCCAATGATTAGTCGATCGATGGAAAATTCATCTGCATCAATTTTAAGAATCGAGTCATTTTTTATGCCAAATCTCTTTTTCTTTATTTTATATTGTAGCAAACTGAATATCTTGTTGGACAAATTAAGACATCTGATGACTTCACCTTTAGGTTCTGGGAAATTGTGGACATTTTTAATTAATAACTGACATTTTATAGACCAAGTGATAACTGATTAATAGATAATGAAAAGAATCGTTAGTTGCAGCTCTAATTTCTGGAGAAAGTTCCTTGAAAGAACGGCTTAATTTAAATAAAACTTGCAGAAAATATAATTAACCAGCTAAGTCAATAAATAAAATATGAAAAATCCAAATAAATGAAACTTTCGTTTCGTGTCCGGTCGGTGTTTGGGGGACTTAGTATTTCTAAAATTCTGGCTGCGGTTCTGAATGTTGCTAAAGGGGAAATTTCACTTGTGCTCCTGTTTTTCACCTGTTTTTTGTCTCGTACAGGCTGCAGCAGCAGTTAAAATGCTGCTTGGGCACCGTATCTGTTATACTAAACATCCATTCTAAAAATAGACACTCGCTTCGTCCTCCATCAGCAGGAAAATGGTCTGAATTACTTTCCCATTTTCTCCTGCCGAGCTGGTAATTTTCCTGCTGCAGAGTGAATTCACTGCAGCGAACGAAGACGGGACTGAAGCACCGGTGTGCTAACCGTACAGTATGTGTCCTCTGGCAGCTTTATTCCCCTCTCAATAAACAAAGTGGCAGAAAGCACAGAGTAATGAAGTGGCTCCTCCTCCTGCGCCCAGCTGCTCTGCAGGAGATTATAATCACTACGCTTTTCATGGAAAATCAGCACATTTTATTAATATACCTAAAACATATTTACACTACAGCCTTTATAATTAAGGCTGAATTAAATATCAGCCTCCCGTGAAGTCGACTACTCGACTAACTGCACAGACAAATGACAAACTTTAGATCGTGAGACTGATTTTATATCCAAAAATCAGATATCATCAGATAAACATAGAGTAGCATCAACATGTTACTGTGTGTTTGCACATTCAGATGCAAATTCACATTCACAGGCAAAGAGCTTCAAGCTTCAGGCGCGGCCGTGTGCTGCTTCATACTCTGTAATTACTATGTTTGGCTTATTTAATTATATCCACTAATTCTCCATCATGTATCATCATATATCGTATAAAACCACTTTGCATACCACTACCTGCACATATTTACACTTCTCATATGTTATTTTACTTGACGTGCACTGTGTGTTGTTACTCGAGGTCTTCACGGGTCCACTTAGTCCCCAGTACCTGAGATCCGACCCGGGAGCTGAGTGTTTGCTCTGCGTCCAAATGATATGTTTGGATCCACTGTATTTTGGATCAGGCTTAATTATCACTTAACCCTTTTTTAGATCAGTTCTCTTATCTTGAAAATGAATTCATGCACATCGGGTTAGCCATGCTAGCTGCACGGCTCTGCACCACTTTGGTCCAGGCTCAGATATCTCAATAACTATTAAATATATTGCCATGAAATTTGTACAGAAACAATGATTCCTAATCACTTTGGTGATCCACTGACTGGTGCTCTAGCGCCATCATGAGGTTGACATTTGTGGTTTTAAGTGAAATGTCTCAACAACTATTAGATGGATTGCCACTAAATGTGGTTCATCATTCATGTTCCCCTCAGGATGAACTGTAATAACTTTTCCCTTAACTTGTCATCTAGCGCCACCATCAGGTCAACATTTTAATTTGTCCAGTCCATTTATGACCAAATAGCTGCAGAACTAATCACATTCCCATCAGCCTCAGCTGCACTTTGTGTTTACTGCTAATTAGCTAACACACTAAACTAAGATGAGCATGTTAAACATTATACCTGCCAAACATCAGCATGTTAGCATTGTTATTGTTAGCATTTAGCTCAAAGCACCGCTGAGCCTAAGTGCAGCCTCACAGAGCTGCTAGCATGTCTGCAGACTCTGTCTTACAAATTAACATCTCCTCATGATGGACAGTAAAGTCTGGTTTCTATTCTGTCAGTGTTACTGGGATGTTTTTCTACTGTTGGTGGAGTTATATGGACAAAATTAACTATCTTATTATGTTATGATATTTAGAAAAGTATTGTATGTCATACACCTCTCTCTCTCTCTCTTTCCTGTCTGTATCCACACTGTTATCTGTACATTAAAGGTCCCACGCTGTCACATGGTTAACTTGACATTATCTCAGTCCACACACACACACACACACACACACACACACACACACACTCAGTAATCAGAAGGATCCCCAGAGATGATTTTGAAATCATTCACCTCTCACAGCTCATCTGACTGTGTGGCCGGGGGGGCTGCGGTTCAAACATTATAAATTGATTAATTGGTAAATGGGATGACTTCATTGTTGTGGGATGGAAGTGATGAGTTCAGAGGAGAAGTGGGATCAATTTGGTTTAATGGTAACAGACTGGAGTGTCGTCATTTGATGTTACAGTCTTCGATGCTCTGAGCTACGGACAGTTCAGATCGCAGCCCAAAGTGGCATTTTTCTCTGATCTGTAAATATTTTAACACGAAATAAAAATTTTCTTTTTAAATTAGAAGATCTGCATCTTTTTGCAGTGATGCTTTCATCAGATGTTCATGACAAACATCTTCCAAAGAGAACTGATGTCCGTCTGAGATATTAAACGTACTGTATATGACATCTGGTCATTTGTTATTTCACAGCTCTGCAGGAGGCCAGTATACGCAGGTATGAAGCTTCATGTAATATAACACCTACACTGGAATGCATATATGCACAGTCATATTTATAGTGGGGGTGGGGGTTTAACTGCACGTCCCGCCTGCCTTTGTACCATATATCACATATATATCAGGTCCCATAGTGACCTTGTACAGTCGCATTCAATCTCTGCACCAACATTACCAAGACAAATGTCATGTGATTTATTGTACTTTGACACTGAAGTCATTTGGAGTCTGTTAACCCTTTCACACTTGACTTCTGGGTCACTTCAATGATTATCAGGTGCTGATTAAATCAGGTTAGATAGAAGGTAACTATGAACAGTTTGTTACAGTTTGTGTTTTTTTTATACCAAATCCACTGAAACAGCTTGTTTCTGATTGGCTGGCTGGTGTCCATTTAAAGCACACGTCGAGATGTATCAGTCAAAAGTTTCATCCCGGCTCTAAATCAGAGCTCAAGGTATCTGGTGGAGTTTTCTTGTAAACAAACAGATTTATGGAAGGTCATTCCAGACCTTGGAAATAATACTTCATCTTAGCTCAAGGTCCACTTGTTTGCTTTTTCCAGGACGTTCAGCTGCATCTTAAGGTGCTAATCAGTGGATAGACTTTTAATGGAGTTTTTAAAAACGCCGTCTGCTGGTGAAGACCATGAGATTATTAGTTAAAAGCTCAGGAAAAGGCTAATGTAGTGGACCTTGAGTTTACATTCAGTGCTTTTCAAACATGTTGAATGGACCCGCTCATCCAAACAATTCAATTCAATTTTATTTATATAGCGCCATATCATAACAAAGTTATCTCAGGGCACTTTTTCATATAGAGCAGGTCTAGACCGACTCTTTATATTTACAGAGACCCAACAGTTCCCACCATGAGCAGCACCAGGAGACAGTGGCAAGGAAAAACTCCCTTTAACAGGCAGAAACCTCGAGCAGAACCAGAACCAGGCTCTAGGTGGGCGGTCATCTGCCTCGACCGGTTGGGTTGAAGGGGGAGGGGGGGAGCAGGAGGAAAGAGAACACACAGCAGCACAATACAGTTTCACACAGAGATGTAAAGCAATAGCTGTGGCAATGGTACTGATGATAACACCAACAGAAACAATAATAAGAGCAATATTATAATAGTAATACTAATAATAATAGCAACAGCAACTGCAGCAGTGGGTGCAGAGGAGGAGCACGGGGGCAGCAGGTGGCTGCAACCATAGATCCAGACTCTACAGCTCCGGAGGCAGAAACACCTGCAGAAAGCAACAGAAGGAGAGAGAAAGGGGAGAGAAAGCACACAACTACGGGAAGAAGTTGAATTAATAACAAGCATTGATGGGATATGAGGGCGTACAGATGGAGAGGAAGAGGAGGAGAGAGGAGCTCAGTGCATCATGGGAAGTCTCCTGGCAGTCTAGGCCTATAGCAGCATAACTAAGGGGGGGCTCAGGGCTCACCTGAGTCAGCCCTACTATAAGCTTTATCAAAGAGGAAAGTCTTAAGCCTACTCTTAAATGTGAGGAGGGTGTCTGCCTCCCGTACACAAACTGGGATCTGGTTCCACAGGAGGAGCTTGATAGCTGAAGGCTCTGGCTCCCATTCTACTTTTAGAGACTCTAGGAACCACAAGGAACCCTGCATTCTGGGAGCGCAGTGCTCTAGTGGGGTAATAGGGTACTATGAGCTCTTTATGATATGATGGTGCCTGACCATTTAGGGCTTTGAAAGTGAGGAGAAGGATTTTAAATTCTATTCTGGATTTTACAGGGAGCCAGTGTAGAGAAGCTAGTATTGGAGAAATATGATCTCTTTTCCTGGTTCTTGTCAGTAAACGTGCCGCAGCATTCTGGATCAGCTGGAGAGTCTTAAGGGACTTATTGGGGCAGCCTGATAGTAGAGAGTTGCAAACACTGCACCATAGCGACACTAGTGCTCAAAACCTGTACAGGTAACCATAGCAACAACACTGAGGCTTCAGCCTACGTTACCAGTTTATCCACACAATAAGTTAAACTGATGCTGAAATTTAAAACCGTCCTTTTTATGTTTGGGAAGTGGCCGTGGTATATGCACAAAGTGTCCCTATATAGACATATGGTCGCTTCATTTATTGTTTTCTTCTATTCAGACACGTGCAGAGTGACGTTCTGCTTACTGAGGTCACAGAAGAAGAAGAAGATGTTATTGCCTCTGACTTATTTCATCCCCTGATGTTTTCACTCTGCAGAAAAAATACCGTTCGTCAGAGGCTGGAAGTGGACCCCAGCAAGCACACAGCCATCGACCTCGCCAACATCGTACCACGGCAGAGCACCAAAAAAGGTCCGCTAGAAACATCCAGTGTGGCTCCACCTTCCACCACAGGTCACAGCAGCTTCTCTGAAGGGTTTGTGGACGACCCTGATGTCCCCCCACTGATATAAAACTAAGAAATTACATTGACCACTGAAGATGGACGCAGCTGTTCTGTAAGCCTCTTTCCAGAGGTGTTTGATCTTGTAACCTTTCAAGCAAAATGTGCAGACAACGGGGGAGCTTTGATTGATTGTATTAAACAAATAATTTGCCTCCTCAGACCTTCATGGTACGTTGTAAGAAACGTTGTAAATATCAATATTAAATCCTGATACGCATGTTCCTGTTTATCGTATGTATTTGTTAACCTAATATCATTTCACATGAAAAAATATCCTTAATAACAACCAAACATTTTTAATTCCAGACAATAAATGAGGTTTTTGTATTAAATTCAAAATGTAAAATATGGAGGTTTCCTATTAATTATCATCCCTGATGGACGACTTGGACAAAGACATGAAAACAACTTGAACTTAAGACTCAACTTCACCAGATTCCAGATGTCTGGTTTCTGGAAGTTTTCATTATTCGGTGCTGCAGACACATTTCCTTCGGTACTAAAAAGCATTTGATTCCCGGCTCTAAGTGGCAGTTTTCACTGAAAAGGGCATTTCGTGGCTTTATTAGACAGCTAATAGTAGAGAGATGACAGGACGCAAGCAGAAAGACAGGTGTGAAAGGACATGCAACAAAAGTCCCTTACCAGACACAAACTGGGGACATTGCACCTTTACCACCTTAACGTTTGTCAAAATTTTAACACAAAAGAAAATTACATATCAAGATCTGCATCTTTCATTAGATATTCATGAGAACCTTTTATAGATAGTCATGGGTCGTGAGGTGTAGCACTGCTGTTGCAGAAAACGAACTGATTCTGTTCTCATTGAACTGAAGGGTTCCACAGTCATTCCAGTGTGTTTCACGGCCCTTTAACCCATTTAACCCCTGACGCTGCTTTTTTAAAGAATGAAGAAGAAAACTTCAGGGAGAAAATAAGTCATTTTTCTTTGTTACTTTTTTTTACTTTTTTGTTTCGGTCCTGTAAACTGGAAGAAAATCAATCAGCTGAGTTTGGTCTGCTTTGCCTGTGGCCCTTTGTATGTTTTGGAGCCCGTTGTACTTTGCCCTGTTGCATTTTCTTTGTTCTTGTGATGCTCGTCCCGAGCGTCCTCCTCAAAGCTCACAAACCGATATTCTGCCAGACTTTGATCAGAGAGGCTCTTCTTTGTGCCCAGAGGACACAGGTCCAAACATATTTTGAAACTTGTTCATCTCTCCTTGAAACTCCACTGAAGTCTCTCTGCTTCTCTCTGAGTTGTCACCCGAAAATCTTGAGGTCATGACTCCATCCTCTCCTCCCTCCTCCCTGAGCAGCAGAGCGCCGTTACAGCCGCAGCGCCTTGAGAGATCATTTTGGCTTTGGACCATTTTTCTTCCTGACAGCTACACTCTCCTCTTCTCATCCCAGCGCTCTATATTTGGACTGTGTGGATCGTATCATCCAGGAGATTTTGCTGTTTGTGGATGTTTGTTGAAGGAAAAACAGCTTGTCCAGAAATAGTGTGTGTAATCTGGTCTTTGTCTGTGAATCCAGATGTATGTATATTTTCAAATACAAAAATTCAGATGTAAGTATTGTGTCATGGATATAATGTAGTTGCAGTTTTTACATTGGATCAGTGAGTAGATGTGGTTCACACAGCAGACCGTATCTACTATATACAAGTTATATATATGAGTTTCAGACTTTTCCGGAGTTAGCAAAGAACAACAGTTCTTCTCAAATATTACTTCGACCCAGATCTGAGAACAGTAAGTTGGCAGTAGAAGCTGATCAGTGGCCTGTCAGCAGCACAGACTTCTGCCCTGCCTCGTTAATTATTGATGAATAATCTGGTCTGTCGTGTGTCTGTGCGGCTGTGCAACTTCAACTGAATCCTTTGTCTAATGAGACAGACCAAACATCAACGCTGGCATTTGAAATATGTCGACGAGACTCAATTTGTTATCAGAGTCACCTGCAATCAGTGGGAAATGCTTAATTAGTGATATTCAACAATTCATTGAACTCCCTAGTTATTATCACTCTGGGGCCATTACATCAATGTGGTTTACTGGCTCAGTGGTTTCTTTAAACGAGAAGGCCTTCCCAGCATCACATATCCACGCCTGGACTCTGCTGATCCTGACTCCTGCCTCCGGTTGGTTGTAACCTTGTTTATTGTTTCAGTGCGACAGCTGTCCAGATATTTGAGCAATAACTTAAGATCAGGTCGATGCAGTGTGTTTAAAGTAAAGTATAAGCAGATTGAATTCATGTCAGTTACACTGGATTCCAGTGGTACCGAGGTTCAATAGATGTTCAGTTCCTCTGTCAGCCTGTTGTTGCCTCTCCTCAGACTCAGCCTGTCTCCCAGTCTGAAGCTTAACCTGAACCTGTCTCTCTGAGGCTGAACCTGTCTCTCTGAGCCTGAACCTCTCTCTCTGCCTTAGCCTGAACCTGTCTCTCTGAGCCTGAACTTGTCTCTCTGTCTTAGCCTGAACCAGTTTCTCTGAGCCTGAACCTGTCTCTCTGGCTCCTTAGCCTGAACCAGTTTCTCTGAGCCTGAACCTGTCTCTCTGTCTTAGCCTGAACCAGTTTCTCTGAGCCTGAACCTGTCTCTCTGGCTCCTTAGCCTGAACCAGTTTCTCTGAGCCTGAACCTGTCTCTCTGGCTCCTTAGCCTGAACCTGTCTCTCTGGCTCCTTAGCCTGAACCTGTCTCTCTGGCTGACACTGAACTTGAGCCTGTCTCACTCGTCGTGCTTAAGCCTGAGTCTTGGTCTTAACCTGAACTTAAACCTGTCTTTCTGTGTGAATCTGTGTCTGTCTGAGCCTGAACCTGTCTCTCTGAGCCTGAACTTGTCTCTCTGTCTTAGCCTGAACCAGTTTCTCTGAGCCTGAACCTGTCTCTCTGGCTCCTTAGCCTGAACCAGTTTCTCTGAGCCTGAACCTGTCTCTCTGGCTCCTTAGCCTGAACCTGTCTCTCTGGCTGACACTGAACTTGAGCCTGTCTCACTCGTCGTGCTTAAGCCTGAGTCTTGGTCTTAACCTGAACTTAAACCTGTCTTTCTGTGTGAATCTGTGTCTGTCTGAGCCTGAACCTGTCTTTCTGTTTAAGGCTCAGCCTGAGTCTTTACTGACAGGAAATGGATATTTCTCGGCTCGGACAGAGCTTAGTCTGAGTTGCTGAGGTTCCAGCTTGGTTCAGGGACGAACATTCGCCTGATAATGAATTTTAAAGGTCTTCGTGAGCACAAGTCAGACTCAACCCATCAGAGACTGAGTGAACTTTATTTCTGACTATTAAATCAGCTGCTGTCAATCTGAGAAATCCAGATTTAACAAATTAGATCAATGTAAGACTTCACGTTTTTTTTTTGAAGTTGCACCTGGTGTCATCGCAAGCATCGACTAACTGAACTGTTTATAATGAGACCTCTGATTTCTTAAGTGGGGAAAACCTTTACTTTTCTGGCCTTTTGCCGTCACGGGGACCCTTCGTCACACCCGTCACCATCACTCACTTCTATCTCTGTAAACAGGGAAACAACCTCCTTCCTGTTTAATCAGACCGGAGGAGATCAGAACCAGACTGCAAAGAATCCAAAGTCTGATTTTTGTTTCCTGAGTGATTAAACCCAGAGACACAAAAAACCCTGAACCACCTGCAGCCTCCGATCACTCATCTGTTTCGTATCTGTCCGGGCTCCATCGCTGCCTCAGTGATTTTTTTGTCTGTTGCCATGACAGCAGATGGTCCCACTAGTTTTGAATATGCAGCACCGACTCGGGGTGTCGACCTGGGTCAGACAGACCTGACTCGTAACTTTCCCGTTCCTCTGTTACTCAGGCCCACCTGACGCTGCTCATGGAGACTTTGGTTTCTCTAGTTGAGTTATTTTTATTCAGTAGTTTCTTTTCATTCTTCCATTTTAATTAAAAAAGGAAGCTTAAGCTCTCTAAGCTATCTTCATTCTCTGCATACAAAACATAGAAGCTTTCGCTTCCTCTTTGCAGCTTCAAGTCCACTGTGCGCTTTTGTTTAGCAGTCAAATAGGTCAGAAAAGCAGGGATGTACTCTTGTATCCCATCACAAACTACAAATAATAATTATAATGGTAATAATATTAACAAATATAATACGTATACTTGTGAAACACTCATCTATTTGATGATTTTATGACATTATTTCTTAATAAACATCAAACAGCATGGTGGGAAGCAGCAGTGAGGCTCCATCATTTCCCCTCTTGTCTCGTTGGTTTGTTTCGGTTTAAAGCGTCACAGACCAGACAGGATGGTAAACTTCAGCTCGCTGTCTTCAGTTTACTGTCGTCACTTTACAGGATTTCTGGGTTTTGAAGTTCAGACAGTGTTGGTTCTCTGTGAAGTTGCCCGAGTAGTTAATGATGCTTTAAATGAAGCATCTTTCGGTATCTTTCCTGTCAGTGATGAAACATTTTCTCACCAGCGTCATGGCTGAGATCAGATTTAGGAGCGCAGCACTTCTGATAGACCGGGGGTTCTCAACCTTTTGTAACTTAAGGCCCACTTCTGATTGTTGATTTTACCAAACTTACCTGATCTGTCTGTTGTAAATACCATTACATTTGACAGAGCTACCTTCTCGTTTACTAGAATTGTTCACACATGCACTTCCATAATGCTGCCAATTACAGCGGACATTTTGGTTTTTTGATTTAGTTGGGTTTGATGGATCGTTTGATTTAGACAATATGACTTAACTGTGGATTTCCTTAAACCTTTCTGACCGCTCTCGTTGCTTCTTGGCGGCATGGCGATGGAATTGGTTCAGAAATCTTTTTGGCCATGCTAACGCCGTGGCTCCAGGGTTGGCAGTGTCGGCCTGTTGTTCGGTCTTTGGTCCAGACTGAAATATCTAACTATTGGATGGATTTCCATGAAATATTGTACTGACATTCATGCTCCCCTCAGGATGAACTGTAATAACTTTGGTGATCCCTTAACTTTTCATCTAGCGCCACCATCAGTTCAAAAGTTTAATTTGTCCAATACTTTGGTTTCTGACCAAATACCTGCAGAACTACTGACTCAGCTGAGGCTGATGGGAATGGGTTTAATGCTAATTTAATGCTTTAATGGTAACATGGTAAACATTACACCTGCTTAGCATAAACATACTAGCATTGTCATTGTGAGCATGTTAGCGTTTGAGCTCAAAGCCCCGCTGTACAACCTCACAGAGCTGCTAACACAGCTGCAGGCTCTTTGTCTGGTTATGTTATCATAACCAACTGGAATGATGGACAAAACTACACAAAGGAAATCCACACTGTGAAACAACACATTACAATATGAGTGACGAGGCTGCCCTAAAAGTTTAAGTTAACTGGATTAGCTAGATTTTCTTTTGTTAGCTGTTCTAATGTAGAAGTCACTGATTCAACTGCCTCCATCAACTTTCTGCAGATTACAGAAAAGAAGAAATACTTTTCTGGGGAGTATTTCAAAAACAATGTTTCTAAAACAAAAACTTCATTTAGTGCGTTAAGTGAACGATCAGCTGGACACGTAAGTCATTGATCATTAATTTGACCTGAACTCATGATGTTCTGAAATGGCTCTAAACGTGATAACTAGACTATTTACGTTTACTTGACTAGAAACCAGCAAATCTATCTAATTACACTGAGTTAAGGAGAAAAGATGAGTTGATGTGGTTCTATAGATTATATAGATTTTGCAGTGTAGGCTGTAAAACCATTAACATATATTAGGATTCACTCAGGCTTTGTCCATGTGACCTCTGACCTCTGAAGTGCGGCCTCGACAGTGGAATTAGCAGAGCTGTCTGTGTGGTGAATAGGACGGCTGCTCTGTGATTCCTGTACATGTGGCTCTGCCCTGGGGGCTGATGGGAGGTTTTCAAGCCTCTGTGGCCTGGTATCAGTGTCAGCATGTGTTGTGCTGTTCAGGCAAATGACAAACAGTAAAACCTGCGAGTCCTGCCGGCTTTAAATCTGAGGTAGCTGCAGCTCGGCTTAATTAACGCCACACCGACACTCTGCAGGGTTGCGTCCTCCGAGGACGCCTCGCGGCTGCACGCAGAGCCCAGAAATTTTGTTGAGAAGATTGAATCCCTGCTGGGGATGAAAATTCAGATTGAATGTTTTTGATTCTCGCTCCGCAGTATAAAACACTATCAAAAGGGCCACTTCAAGGATTCATGGGAAGGAAATCCAAAGACATTTTGTTTCCTGAGTGGTCTTTCCTTTCTTCTCTGGACTCTCCATCTTCCCTCTCTCCCTCCTTTCCTCTCTGGGATGAATTATTTAACCGTTCTCCTCAGAGTAACCCCCTCCTCTCCATCTCTCTCTGTATCTCTGCTGGGCCAGGCGTCCTGTGCTGCAGCCAAGGACAGATGCAGAGCTGTGATGGGCGTCTCGCTCTGCAGCACCGAGAAAAAAAAGAGCCAGTAAGAAGCATTTCATTACTGCGAGCGTCAAAGCTGCTGTATTTTCTTAAACTCTTCATGTTGGAAAATATTGTTGTGTAGATCTAAGTGATCAGGTAATGAAAAGGCCTCCTCTGCCGAACATTTTGGGGATCCACAGGTCTTTGGCACCACCTGCCACCAGCGGTCATGTTTCTAAAGGCAACAACACGTTTTGACGGGAAACTGTTCACTGAGTAACCAATAAATCTCCAGGGTGTCTGCCCGTCATAGAAAAGGCTTTAAAACTATCTAAAAAAATATCACAAATGATTACAGCCATGCCCATAAATGATGTATAGCGGGGGGGTTTCAAAGTCTGACACTGTCGTCTCCCTTCAGACACAATCGCGACATCTTCATACATTGAAGTAAGACATTTTTCTTTGTCTTACTTCTATTTGGTTGATAGTCAGGCTCTACATTTTGGAACTACAGTTTCCTCGATGCTTTGGGACACATAAACAGGAAGTATAATGTTGCCATGGATTCAGCGAGTTAGCTGTGGGCTACAACTGGACCCCTGTTTTTTTAAGCCTATATTTTTGTTTACATTTTGGCACCATTGAAAGTCTGCCGAATGAGCTGTCAGCAGCTCCTGTCTGCAGTGAACTCATGATGTTCACACATCTATCACTGCATCACTGTCATACTGAAGAAAACTTAAAAACAGCAGGATTCTCAGGCAAGTTCTGCAGTTATAAGGAGCCTCTTTGTTTCTATGATTTCCAGCTGGATTTATGGACTTTTTTTAGTGATGGACATCAGAGATAATTATATCCTCGGGAAGTGTAAGTCACACTGAATGTAAAATGTGAATGTGTATCATATCTGTGTGTGCAGATTTGACTGAGTTATGACTCAGACAAGAAGTACGATGTTTGAGGACAAAGTGTTTTAAAGCACATTAATCACCTCCATGAGCTGTGTGTTGCTGCAGCTGCTGACCGTGTTGGTGAGCAGCTAAATCAGCAGCTAAACTACAATAACTACTTTACTACTTCCTTTTTTAATTCAGAAACACCAGCATGCACCTGTCCCTTTCACCTCATGCAATATCTTTATATCTCCTTCAACACATAAACAAAACCAGGAAGCAGCTCAGAAGAATAAGCAGTCCAAGTAATATATTCACAACTGTTTTCAAGCGGTAGTAATTACTCACAGCACTGAGAGCGTTAACCTGCTCTGCACTGCAGTTCATGTGAGATTTGAGATAGAAGAGCAGGTGTTTCAGACTCTGCTCAACCCTCCAGTCACAAATAGACATTTTTAAATTAACACAATCAATCTCTTCTCTAAAAAGAAATGCACTGGATGCATCATAAAAGCTGTTTGCTGAGCGACCTTTTCACGTGACCCCTCGCAGCTGAGTCCTTTACACCTCTGTCTGTGTGAGAGAGGGACTAAAGTAAAGTTAAGAAAATCAATAATCAGCGCTGCAGCTGCCCCAGAAGTGTCTGCATTTGCACTACATGTGGAAGAAAACTTCACTATTAAGGTAAAATCTAATCTGCAGCTTTTGCAAATTGATTTGGTATCAAAAATGTCTGATATCAGAGAGATTTCTGGGTTCTGATTTACCCAGAAAGACGCAGGCAGCAGCTCTGGACGACCGCAGCAACACCTTGACCGTCATGTGGGTGCTGTATATTTCCTGGTTTCATCATAGTGACAGTAGCAGGCCTCAGGGTTTGTCTCTGGTGGCAGAAAGAGGCCCCTCTGGATGAAACACCCCGCCAGACGTTGCGGTACGTTGGGTACCTGCCTCCACTCAGAGAGGTCACATGGTGATTTATGCCAATCCGCGAGATTGATATGTTTATTTTAGCATTTATGCTGAATGGTTGTTTCTGGTGAACTGTGAGTGTCAGTTCAGCAGCAGCTCGATCCTCCGGGAGCCGACAGCTGGAGTCATTTTTCATGCGGCTGGAGACACGAGCGGCTTGATTCATGACGGCTTTAAGTCAGCGCGCGTCTCCAGAGGCCGAATCACAGAACGGCCTCACGTGTTCATCTCATGAAGGTTACAAAACACAATGATACCTCCACCTTTTATCCAGCCGCAGTCACACACTGGGATTCTCCATGAAGATGTAGTCAAGTCTTTGTTGCTTAAAGGGAAACTCCGGTATTTTTAAACCTGGGCCCTATTTTTTTTTACACATTTTGACGAATAGTTATCAAAAGTTTTGGAAATGGTCCAGTAGATCGCCTCCGTCAGCAGCCACGAACGGACTGTAACGTAATCCTTGTGGGCAACTGCGCCCGTCAGTGCGTCCAGTAACAGTGATTCTAAGTGTCTGACAACATTATGGAAAGAATCCCTACAGAGACAGGCTGTTTGTTAAAGACTAAGATCCTTTTTGTTCAACCAAAAACAGAAAGTCTCGCTCTGAAATCTCCCGAGAGGTTGAGTTGTTGCAGGAAGATCCTCTGGCTCAATAAACAGGGATGGCCAGCAAACTCAAATGCCTCGTCTTCATTGTCTAAATCATCTAAAAATTCAACCAAGACTTTGAAAATCTTGCTAGCAGTTCCTCTTCTCTTCTCTCCAACTCTGACTCACGTTTCCACTGTCGTCTTCCAGAGCTATTCAACCATCCGACAGGCACTTCAGAAGAAGCATACTGGCAGCATAATTCCAGTACTCCCTCTCTGTTTTGGGTCTCCACCAGCTCCTGAGGGAAATATCTGGCTCTAGATGCTAAATGCTCCACCATGGATGTCGTTAGGTCCATTTTAGGGGGGCTTTAGCTTTAAATTTGGGTAGAAGTTTTTTTTTAAACATAATTATCGTTATGATTCCCAGCCCTCATTGGCTGCTAGCTAGGTAGGCGGGCATATGTTTCCAAGCTGGATCAAATGTTATTGCTCGCTTTAACGTTCCTGGGGGGTATTCCAAGTAGGTGGTTAAATCATAAACCTGGGTAAATTAAGCTAGTGGGAGTGGTAAACCTCCTAATAGAGTAGCCTGCTTGCTTTGTGTAGTTAGGAGAATGAGGACTCCAGGCTCTTCTATTACCAGGTTTACCGCTACCTCCGTCTTAACTTACCCTGGTTTGCCACTTCACCTACTTGGAATACCCCCCTGAGGCCGGCAGAGTTGTTCGCAGTGAATAACAGCCTACACCAGATTGTAAGTTGATGTCATTGTTAATTGCTTAACGTTACCTACGTTTACCTATGGGGGAGAAAAGGCGATATTGTACTTGATTAACATTGATTTTGGCAGCTAGATGCAACGTTATGGAAAATGCAACCATCGTGAACAACCAAATTTATGCTATATTAGGCTAACAGCTGTCCATATTCTGTCCCATTTCTCTAGTAGGCTATTTCAACACAACATCAGTAGCCTAATGTTAATTATTGTGAGTGAAAACTAAATGGCATAGTAGCATTAGTTTTGGCATGAGAAAAGTTAAACTGTCTTTCAATTCATTGGCTAGATGGACATAAGAAGATGTTTTAAGAGAGTGAGTGAGGAGCAGGAGCAGGGAGCTGATGCTGAGGAGGTCTGCGTGATCGAGGTCAGTAAAGGTCTACAGAGAAAACAGGAGCGAGTCCAATGCACCGCTATGAACGAGGTGTTTGGCCGCAACATAGTGCAACGCTTTCCTCAAGCAGATAAAATGTTGCAAATGTCACATATAAGCTGAATCGGAACCGTAGGAAAAGTTTGAAAACGTTGTGACGCTGAACTTGGCCAAGAGTGAAAAGTCGAAAAGAAAGTAATCCCCATATTTATATGCATTTAATCAAGCTTGGATAAAAACACAAAACAAACAGCAAGTGATGGCCCACGTGTAATGCATCTCAAACTCGACCTAGGTGTTTTTTCCCCCTAAGGAGTTGTCTTATATTCATGCCCTTTATGCCCTTATTTCATATTTAATTCTGGCAATCTTGACTTGCATTCACTGTGTAGGCTTAGCCTATAGCCTAAACTAAATGTAGTCTCTTTGGATGTAAAGATAGGCCAGGTTACATACAGTACACAACAAAATATTTAATTAATTCATGAGATTTTCATTAATTTGTGTTTTAACTCCTCCCGTAGCAAGCAATTAAATAATGAAGGCTGGTTTTGAAATAGAACAGAAATGTTAAACTTCACTATCAGTTTAAGCCCATTTGTTTGTTTGATATGTGCTCTGAAAAGTAAGTGTCCCCCAAAAGGTTAACGTATCTTGTATACTCATTTGGCAGAATAAATGTTTGAGAAATATTCATTTGTTCTTTATTGCCAGATTTCACGAGGATTTTGAACTAAGCTAGTTGTAATTAAACTAATTAAATAAAAGGACCACAAGATTTCCTCCTGTTCAGTGCATTAGACTGAAATAAATAGCTTTAGTTGGAAATATAACATATTTAATTTTTAATGGATATATTTGCAAACATCTTTCTTCATAAACATAAGACGCCTCTAATGAACTGATTTAGGCTTATTTTTAATAAAAAGAAGATATCCTGAAGGAAATGAAAGTGATCCATATAACAGGTTGCGATAAATGTTCTTCAGATAATGAATTAATTGACGAAGCCTTTGTAGGTGCGATGAAATAGCACAGCGCGTTCATTCTAATACACACTCCTGGGGCTAAGCCCCCCCTATCTCTCAATCCTAGTGACGGCCCTGTGCTCCACTATGTTCCCCAGCTGGTCTCTAACTGTGTCCGTCTGCTGTTTGCTGCTGAGCAGGTACACTGAGACTGAACCAGACAGGAAATGTGCCGCAAACCCAGGAGCTAAAAGAGGCTCAGATTTGACTTTTCCTCTGCAGTGACTGTGTCTTTGACGGAGCGATCAGCTGATCTCTAGCTCGCAGGTCTCAAGTTCAGTATCATGTTTATTAGGATTCCTCTCAGGGAAAGTGCTGAGTTCTGAGGAGCCGTCATGTAACAGGAACCACGCTGGTCTGAAGACGCTTTCACTAAAAGTAAATGCTGATGTCGGGGATTCTTTTTTCTGCTTGTCTTGGCGTTTTGTTGAAACTGAATCCCTTTTCCTCGAGGTCTGAGAGGAGCCGAAATCAAAGACTATGACAAGCTGTGAAGCTGTTTCCTGCTCAACTAACTAAATTACAGTCCAGGTGATTGTCCTACTAAGATATTCCTGTTATATCATAGCATCCTTTCATAGTAAAATTCCTTTAAAATCTTCACAGTGCCTTTATATTTTTCTTATATGACGGCACTTACATGTTTCCAGTCAAAAAGGGACTTTTTATTATTATTTTATTATTGAGAACTGTAGTATTCTCATTCAGCTGTTGAACTGGGAAGCTCCCAGCTGTGATAATGAATAAGTGTGTGAAGGTGAAGCAGAGGGAGGCTGAATAAAAAGCTGTGGTCAGCAAACCATCCTGGATAACTGCAAATTCATGATTCTTGTGTTTCTCATTTTCTTCATTACTTCCTCTGTCGTCACACTCGCTCTCCTTTGTGTCTTTCAACCTTGTGTTATGAAAGTTGGATGAAGCGGATGAATAAAACATGCGGGCTGTGAGTCGACCACATCATGCAGATATAACGCCTGTAACGCCTTCAATTATTCACCAGCTGGAACTCCGACAAAGACCCTTCTTCTCCACAGGAAACCACATCACTCACTGGGTTACACCACCTGTCTGTCTGTCTGAGTAAACAGGAAACACTCAAATACCTGTAATCCAAAACGGCACAGGTGTTCGTACAGCAACACTTCCTGATTCTGAATTTTATTCCAGCCTCAAAGGTCGTCAGACGTCTTGAACGCTACATAATAAACCGTTTTCTTTCACATCCAAGTTTATTCAAAATTATCCTCCATTTACTTTCCTCTCTCCTCTCTCGTGTACGTTTATGAAGTAGTTTCTTTAAATCTCGGGATAAGCATGAATTTTTCTTGCACACGTTGAAAAGAGTGGGGAATCTGTGAATCAGTTCATTTAAAACTGATTCACACTTTGTAACTTTATTTAAACAAAGTTACAAAGTGCTAGGATTAACTAGGATTAAAATATTTCAGGAGGCAATGTGGCATATAAAATCACACAATTAAAATAATACAAAAATAAAATGAACAGAAAACTCAACAATAAAAAAGATAAAATCAATAATAAAATAGATACGACCTGCTGGAAATAAAATGGTGTTTTTCTGATTCAATGTGATTCAAAAGATGTCTCTGATTCTGCGAGCAGCGTGAAGTTAGACTGTGTGTTCAGACACAACACAAAACAAACTTCGGACGCTGCACGATTGCACACAAGTTAGGCGCACATTAGCCAAGGTGAACACGTTTCATCTTGAGCACAAAAACATTCACGCAGTGAAATTACTTTACAAACGTACATGGATGGAGAAAAAATCCTGAAAAATAATATAGTTTCTGGTGAGAAACACACAGAAATTAACTTCACACACAGTCAGCATGAACTTTGTTAGCTAGCTACAGCTAACGTCATATTGGCTGCTTGGGGCCAATTAACACAGACTGCACAAACAGTCCAGCGGTCAGATTTGTGCAAATATTGTGACGCAAATTTCTGCGTACTGTCTGCAAACACATTTTAGGAGGAGCTCTGGGTGGATTTTGGGGCGTACAAAGTGTCTGAATTTGTCACCAGAGACAGCGGTTCACATCTCAACATTGGTTTCTTTTAACATAATCACAGTCTTTCTTTAACCATAACCAGGTAGTTTTATTTGCCTAAACTTAACCAAACATCAACAGAAAATGCTCATATGGGCCATTCTTAAAGGCAGAGGCAAACAGGCAGTGCTACAGGCAGCTTCACACAGCATATTTATAAAAGACAGTCTGATGCAACCACGAACAGAAACGCTGCGATTTAATTTTTCATTTAAATACTTTACCGCTGTGTAAACGCCTCATTCTGCATCCTTTAACCTGGAGCTCTGAAACTTGGAGCTGAGCTCGGCTAAACGAATTCCTGGTGAAAATAAGAGCTTATACAAACATGCATTCTTACTTCCAAGTCATCCCGTGTATTTCTGTGTAATGGTGCTGGCCTGCTCCTTCATGACGTCAGACGTGATTTACAGTGAGGAGGCTGCTGGTGTAAATTGCCCCAAAACCAAAGACGCCTCGATTGGACGTCACAGATCAGCTGGTCTGCAGCGAGCAGAGGGTCGTTTGTTTTCATAACCAGAATCGACAAAATGTGGAGAAATGGATAAGAGAGATGTTTTTTCTGCAACACTGGTGACCTTGTACTTTCTGACATTAAAATAATCTGAATAAGACTCAGATTCTGCTTCATTTACTTCGGCTGAACGGTGACGGTTCTTCTTCTCAAGCAGGACATTGTAGTTGTCACTCCACTGCCACAGCTGCTACAAAACTTCATTGCTGCAGTTCATGTCACATACTAGTCTGGCTTGTAAAAACTGTTCATGTTAATGTCCAACGTGAAACGATGACTGCTCCTATTTTTCTGAAACTTTTACATGTATTCCACCAAGTGCTAAATAATACACCTGAGTACCTGAAAAGGCTTACAAACACTGGACGCCTCACATCAGTCAAAGTCTGTCCAAAGTAATGAAATGCTCATTTTTATGTATGTAGTTCTTTATTGGCCATGCACTGTATTTTCTATACTCCACTCAACCAACTTGTTTGAATCATCAATAGAAAAGAGGAGCAACTGTGTTAGAAAATATCTGATGAAAGAGTAGAAGAATAAGTCAAAAGCTCCAGAACAAGGGAGTAAGTGGTTCTTGAGTGGAGGTTGTTTTGTCAACTGCGTCTTTCAAGGTCAAGGATGAACCATGAGGCTTGAAAGCTTCAGAGTTTATACACCAGTGCCATTACCTCCGGAAAAAGTGAAATTTTGCGGCTCCACGGTGTTCAGCCAACAGTGCACTTTATGTGTGTAAATGAGTGTTGTTGTTCGGGAGGACGGGGGAGGATTCGACCTGCAGGAAAGCAGACGTAACAGGTCCACTTTACAATGCTTTCCTTCTTCTGGGGAGGTCAGTCTCACAGGCAAATTCACAAAGAATGGAGTGCAGCTGCTGACAGCACCATGAACTGCCCCGTCACAAGGTCTGATTCACGAAAGATATATTGTGCTAATGATGTCACAGCGCAAACACGCCCATGAAGTTTTGCATCTGATTGCAATTATCCATGTGGTAAAGTATAAATGGTGGCTTTGCACCAAGAACACAGCAGGCAGAGAGAAGGAGAAAACTGACATGTTCAGACCGCGAGCTTCAGTCAGTATAATAATAATAATAATTTTCACTCTAACTGCGTGCGGCTGTTAGCGCTGGTGTTTGTGAATTGGACGTTTTTTGCAATGAGGCTCATTTGCATAGGAAGGGGCCAGTGTTGCACCAAATGTCTGCACATTCTACCTCATTTAAATCTGTGCAAATAGCACCGGAGCACCGAGACGCTGTTTGCTTGGCAGAACAGTTTGGGGGCATTTCACCATTTGTGGATGCTTTGAGAATGACTCGGTTTCTTTTTTGTCTTATTTCTGCAGGTTTAGCGGCCGCAAAAGCTGCACAATCCTTTTATGAATTCGCCTCTCAGTGTTTTAAACGTTCTTGGATTAGTTAAAGAACAGATCACTGTAAGATAAGAGAGAAGGCATCTCTTATTTATGCGCAGCTGTTGGTAAAAAGAATTGCCTCCTCGTGAACATAAGTGTCTGATACATTTTTGGCACCCAGTATATTTGACACTTTTATTGTGAGCAGGTGGAGGTTTGATGCTCTGCCTCAGGACACTCCAGCAGGAAGAGTTGAAGCTGGGACCGAGGTGTTGCAGGCCGGCTGTCAGCTGCCTGCAGGACGGATGGTCTCTGCTTGGGGGACGGCGTGTTCCTCTCAGCCAGTAAAATTACATGGATGATGAATTTGGTTCCATTCATGGACACGAGTATTGATCGGAGCCTCGTCCATCACCAATCACATTACACCCACATATTGACACACAGAGCACTTTGAAGTGTTCTGCCGAGCTCTATCAATCTACTCCCTCCTAAATACCTCACGCTGTCTGTGTACTGTGTGTCAGAGCGGCACGACCGTGACCGGGAGGTCGCAGGTTTGAAACCCTGGACTGGGAACTGCAGGTAGGTGAATGAGTATTAGAGAGTAAATCAGGGTTGGCTCTATTCCAGTCCAGAAGGAGGTGGTAATGCCCCTGAAGCTGCCTTAACTGCCAAAAACACCTGAAGAAGAAGATCTTCTGCACTTTAACAGTTTAGCCAGAAAGCTAACAGCTATCCATAAACACAGACGCACGGATGACTGCGAGCGAGGCATTTTTTAATGGACTGCAATGAAGTTTTGTGCAGACATTCATGGTTCCCAGAGGATGAATCCTAGTGACTTTGGTGATCCTCTGACTTTTGCTTTAGTGCCACCATGAGGTTGACATTTTTGGCTTTTAGTGAAGTATCTCAACAGCTATGGGATGGATTGTTGTGAAATGTGGTTCATCATTCATGTTCCCCTCAGGATGAACTGTAAAAACTTTGGTGATCCTCTGACTTTTCATCTAGCGCCATCATCAGGTCAACATGTTAATGTGTCCAATACTTTTGTTATTTTTGACCAAATACCTTCAAAACTAATGACTTGCTGATGTTAGCATTTAGCTGTGTCAAAGTACAGCCTCACAGAGTTGCTAGCATGGCTGCAGTTCCTGTTTCAGTCTGTCATCTTGTGTCAGGGATGCACAGGTGTTTTGCAATGGGACACACTTTGTTTTAGCGCTGGAGAAAGTTCTGGCTGAGCCCATTATCATTCTGGGGGATATCATTATCATTATCATACAGGGGGAAAGAAACGCTCTGGCTTGTTTTTATTTCTTCTAACAGATCACAATCATCATGGGTGGCGCTAAGCCCAGGACGCAGCGACGGTGCCCTTGCAAATACAGTGTCGGGGGGAACTTGCCATTTTCAGTGTGCAGGTTCCCAGCTCGGAGGCTGTTGCTGTTGTTGTTGTTGTTTCACGTAGCGACGGGGACTCTGAGAACAGTAACATGCAGGACTGCTATCTTCTATACGCCTTCTTTCATTCTGTTTGCTTATATAACTAAAGAAGATCTACAGTGGTGGAATGTAACTAAGTATATTTACTTAAGTACAAATTCAAGGTACTTGTACTTTACTTGAGTATTTCCGTTTTATGCAGCTTTATACTTCTACTCCACCACATCTCAGAGGGAAATATTGTACTTCTTACTGCACTACATTTATTTGACAGCTTTAGTTACTTTTCAGATTACAAGTTTTCCTTCCTGTCCAGTGACAGACTGATTTTCCCCCTTGGATCAGCTGGAAAATACATCGTCACAGAGCTGAAAACAGGGCTGTTTATCTGAGCTCATGCAAAGTTGAACCTTTCAGAGATACGTGGTTCTCACAGGACACATGATGATCCTATAGACCATGATGCATTGCTGCAGATGAAACCAGCCAACAGGATATAAAGGAGCTCAACCTGAAACATCTACAGCAGGAAAACACAACACACACATTAATGCAGCAGTTCCTTAAACCACATTGTTTCCATAGTTGCTTAAACTGAAACCAAACTAACTGCAGAGGTGTCAGATCAGAAAACAAATCATTTTTATAAGCCGTCAAATTACAAAGAACAGGCAAACATTTAGTCAATTAAAGTGTGGTGGACATTAATCTGGTGTTTGTAGAAGGTAAAACTGTCAGAAAAGATTCCTTAAACAACAAAACTGAAAAAGAAAAGAAGACGACACGAACGCACTTTGAACCAGTTCTCAAACTGATCAACACTTGTCTTGGGTGTTGCTTGTATACATCAGTGCACTAATCACTACTTTCAGTGAGCAGCCTGTTTAAAGTCAGTTCGTGAGAAGATTTAATGGAGTCGGAAGCTAAAAAAAAGCAAACCCAGCATCAGCAGGAAGATCCTTTTTATCAGAAATGTTAACAAGCAGCTCCGAACAGCTCGTCCGTGTGAACCAGAGGACGGTCAGACAGCTGCAGTCAAATTATTGCTTTTTCAATTACAGACTCCTTCTGCCGTTTCTCATCCAGATAATTAGTCAAATCCTCCGACCGCCAGCGATTAAGCAGAAATACTAAAGGCCACGAGACATGCAATCAATCTATTTTAAGATGGCTCTGTCCTCCTCTTCAGGGCAAATCCTGTTGGGCTGTGTGTGTGTGTGTGTGTGTGTGTGTGTGTGTGTGTGTGTGTGTGTGTTGTTCTGTGGTCAAATAGAGGATTTTATTTCCTGGAAAGCACTGATTTGAATATGTTGTATTTTCATTATTAATTGTGCACATCATGCATCGTGTCCCTCTGAGGACGCGGCCTTGTTAAATGAGACGATCTGGTCTACAGGATTTCCTGTTTGCGTCACGAAGCGCCGCTCCTGTCGCCTGGAAACCTTGACAGCTTCGGTTGAGGTTTGAGCTTTTTTTTAACATTTGTATCGTTAGCTATTCGAGTGATACTCACATTTAAAAGTGTAATCCTGCTCGGCCGCTGTGCACGGTACGTTTGGAGACGCCATGTTCTCTTGCGCGCAGTGAATCTTGGGATAGTTTGGGTCATGAAGGATCCAGCTGATGGATCCTCCAAATTCGGGAAAAGAAGTCTGCATTAGAAGGAGCCTTCGTTTGAAGTGGGACGGCCTTGTTCACCTTGGCAGTACCGCTCTGTAAAAGTACTCTGTCCTGCATTCGAGATTTAACTTACTTAGTAAAAGTACAAAAGTATTAACAGCAAAATGTACTCAGAGTATTAAAGTAAAAGTACTTGTTGGGCAGAATGGAGTGTTCTATTATTATATATCATATTATTAGTGATGCTTGAACACGTGAGCTGCATTTTAACTACTTTATAAACTGCTGGATAGTTTAATGTATATTAGTATCATTTTAGTATCATATGTAAAATCCTAATCTGTAAAGTAACTCCAGCTGTCAGATAAATGTAGGAGTAAAAAGTACCATGTTTAACTCTGAAGTAGAAAGTAGCGTAACATTGAAATATTCAAGTAAAGTAAAAGTACTTCAGATTGTACTGAAGTACAGTACCTTCCACCTCTGGTTGTTAGCAGTGTTATATCGATGAGTTGTTGATAAGACACTGATTGGCGACTTTTGTCTTGTTAATGTGAAGCACTTTGTTGTTGGCGGGGTGACGTAGTGGGAGTGGGTTCCCCGTGTAGTGACGTCAGCACCGGGGATTCCGTTTTTTTGCGCTCGTTTTGGACCCTCGCGAGAGTTCAGGAACCGTTTCCCCGTGCTTTTTTCTGCTGCAGCTGCCCGGTGAGGGTGAATCATCTCGTGGCTCTGAACGTTTGCTTCGTTCTGCAAAGTAGCCACGCGACAAACGAAGGTACGTTTTTTTTTATTTTATTGATGCACCTGTTGAGCTGACTCACCTGTAGGAGCAGCGCTTGGTCATGAACGTAGTGCTCGGTGGCGCCTTTGTTTTTGCTCTGGTTTTAGGAAGGTCAACAACTCTACCTCGCATTGGTGACTGCATCGATCGATCAGGTCTGGCTGCCAAGCTCATCAGCAAATTCGATCTATTGAAAGGCTGCAGGCGGGATCCTTTGTCCAAACGTGCGCTTGAAGTTGCAGCGTTGTTCCGCCTCGGTCACCTTCGGTTTGCGAAATGCCCCCGGAACTTGATCAATAAAGGTGTTGACCGTTTGTGAGCTCAAACTTTTACAGTTTTAGTTTTAACAGTTTTATATTTTATAGCCTACAACACAAACTGCATTCATTCTTAGTGTAGGTTATAATTTAGTTAATTGGTGAGAAATTCAAAAGTAGCCTCAGGTAGAACAGTTTAAACATTCAGCCTAACACTTCATATTTTAAACTTTCTGTGGAATATTTGTATGAGATCTTAGTTTTTATTAGCGGTAAGGCTCCTTTTACTATCATTTCGTTATCATCATTATTATTATATTGGCAGGACTTGCAGTGTGTCTCTGGAGTATTATAGAGGCATTTCTTGCATGTTGTAACAATCATAATGTAATCCTGTAGGTTTCTGCTGTTTCTGTTGTTTTTTTTTTTCACATTTAAGTTTATTTTTTAATTGTTTATTTTTTCCTTCCTCCTCTTTTAAAATGTAATATTTTAAATATCGTTTAAATATTCTGCTCTTTACATTTTTGTCTTCTAAAGGACTGTTGGCTTAATTTCAAGTATGAAAGGTGCTAAAATGATTTTATTATATTGTAAAACTGTTTCTGTGATTCTCAACATTGAGCTTATGTAACGTTAAGCTTAGTGAAATTATATATATTTTACCAAAAATCTCACTTTTAATTCTCTGTACACATTTTGGAGGAACTTTTATTATTATTGTTAGTTTAATTTTATTCTCAGTACGTGACCTTTGACCCTTTTGATGATGTCACTACTCAGCTCGAGGAAAGTTTCACAAATATTAAACCTCCATGGATCAACAATGAATAACAGAAAGAGTCAGAATCGACCTTGTTTGCAGTTGGAGGCGTCTTGTCCTCAGTTTTACAGACGTCTCTTTTATAATGGAGCTCTACGGGGAAAATGCTTTTTCGCTGTAATACCGCCAGTGGCCACTGGGAAAACCTGGAAGCGAGGCTGAGCAGCGCCCCGTGTCCAGGTCTTGTTATACATCCATGGAGTGGACCAGTTTGGGAAAACGCTGTCACTCTTAAATCCTGTTTTGTCTGATTTATAGATTTAGTCTGGTGTTGTTGTGTAGTTAAATTTACTTTGGAAAAGTATTTTTATTGAGTGCAGCACATTATTAGTTTAGTTTTTTCAAGCTAGCCCGGTCCTATCAGTGGTTGTACAGAAACATGCGGGTGCTTCCGGTTCCACAGCAGTTTAACTGACGTTGTTACGTCCGCCATTTTGTCAGATCTGTGACAAAGCAAATATTAACAGATGTCTTTAATCTTTAATCCCCAGATGTCCTTGTTGGATCATTATCTGTTACCTGAGACTCGTTTTACTACAGCTGCTTTGTGATGGTTGATAAGCAATTTTGTTACTTAGTTGTTTTGTGAACAGTTTAATGCTAATCAGGCTAACCATGCTAGCTGTCTGATGCTAATGTTTTGCTAAGACAGTAACTTAATTTACTGTTGGGCTAACTGTTGATGTTATATAGGCTATTTTACTCTTTTTACTTTTATGTGTATGTTTACTAGATTAATTAGTGTTTTACTTCATGTACTTCAGCGGCTAACTAAACTGACAGTATAGGCTAATAGTATGAATCCAGTACAATTTCATTTTTACAATACCTTTGGTTTAACTCTTATCACATCTTTTTTTTTCTGATTTGTGAACACTTTCATTAAACTGGTCGAATACTGTTTTCTCAGTTTCAGTTTCTTCATCTTCCATTAAAAACTTTAAAGTGTGACTGCAGGAGACCCAGTGCATCACATTCCTGCTCCTCAGAGGATGAACCCTTTTTAGATTTTAATGACTCCATGGTGTTTCCTCTAGCGCCACCTGCAGGACAAAAACATTTAGAGCTCCACTTCTGCGCAGGCTTTTATAAGAAGCAAAATCATCATGTGGTTTTGTTCAGTGTGGTTGTTTCATACTGTGGCTGTAATGAACACTTCAGCCTCTAGAGGTCGCTAAGTGTTCCCTTATATGATGTCCCTCTGTTAAAGTCAAGTGTTGGCTGTCTTTGACACTTTATTAATTTGTTTTTGTTGTGCCTTTTAATCTCCCCTGATATAAATATATATTTTACTTATGGCAGCTGGATAATAGATATAAGTTTGTGGGTGATATTCTTTTCAGAGAAGTTGAGTGAACTCATTAATTTCATAATAAAAAGACTGAAGAAGTGTGATCAGAGGAAAAACAACCTCCGGTTTGTTTCTAAATGTTGAAATGTCGGTTTACACTTTTAGCGTCAGTAATTATGGGGGACCGAAGCTAATCAAAAATAAATTAATAAATGACTCGGTAAATAACTGAATATGCCATTAAATGCAACAAAAATGATATTAAAAATAAATGTAGGCATTAATTGATAAAATGTGACATTAATTGATATTTCTGTATTTATTTCTGTTTATTTATTTATTTACTTTATTGAGTCATTTATTTTTGATTATGGCAGTTTCGGCCCTCCATAAGTAACATCATCAGTATGACTTTTTGCATAAGTCAGGTCCAGTGGTGGAAAGAATAAGTACATTAATTCAAGTACAGAGTAGCCGGGTAAAGTTAAAACTTTTCAGATGAAGATTTTACAAAGAAAACATGTAATCATCTTGTAAAGTATGATAGATTGTTGCAGAACAGAATATAAAGTAGTTTCATTAGCTTCACCTCCACCAGTTACAACATACTGCTTTCATGTTAATGCATGAATAATAATGATCCAATGATGTCACCAAACACTGACAAAAATTCATTTGACTCCTGATAATCTATAATAAGTCTACTTTAAGGTTACATTGTCTTTATACGTGTGTACTTTTACACGGAATGCGGGACTTGCAGTATTTTCACAGTCGTGTGTGTGTGTGTGTGTGTGTGTGTGTGTCCTTATATGTTTCTATATGCTAATAAGCGCGTACACGAGTGCATGACTGTGCATATTAAGTTGTCGTGCGCGCGTCTGCCTACAGCTGTCTGTGTACATGCATGTTTTCCTCCTGACTACATCAAGGTGTGCAGTGTGTTTCTGCGCGTGCACACGTTCCACCGTGTAGCCTAGGCTGTGTGTGTGTGTGTGTGTGTGTGTGTGTGTGTGTGTGTGTGTGTGCGCGCACGTCGAGTCTGCGTTGCTGCTGATCCTCTCCCTCTCTCCCCTGCTTCTCCTCCGTTTCAGTTTTAGTATCGACCTCCTTCACGCAGCATCTCTGCTCTCCATCCTCCGTCTCCACCCTCCTCTTACTCCTCCGCTGCCACCACACCGCCGTCGCCGCCGCCTCAGCGCCGCTTCCTCTGCAGGTGGATGGAGGCTGGAAGCCCCGGTGACACGAGCCATGCACGGGAACCGCTGCTGGTAGGGCTCGGTGCGGCTGCTGGGTGCTGTTTTTGTCTTCAGCGCCCCCCCCATAGGTGTCTCTTTTTATTTGGGGTGTGTGTGTGTGTGTGTGTGTGTGTGTGTGTGTGTGAGGAGATGCAGCGTAGTACCAGGTCTTTGTCTCTCCTGTGTGTGTGTGTGTGTGTGTGTGTGTGTGTGTTTTGGGGAGGAGAGGGGTGTTCGGCAAGTGGGCAATTGTTGCTTGATGCCCCTTTTGGATCATAAATTGATTGATTGATTGATTGATTGATTGACAGGCTTCAGCATCGTCAGGGATCAGGTGTTTTATCGCCTCATGTCGTGTAAACTCATTAATACTCATATAATACAGGTCTCTCACCTCCTTTATTGTATCACTGTAATATTCCCGTAGTGTTTTTATCAGAAGGGCGAGTGTTTTTTGTTGTTTTTGTTGCGATTTTTACGCACAATTCTTCTAAAATTCTTGTCGGGTTTCTGCTCTCTGCGCCAAAACACGTACCAGCTGCAGATGGTTTCCTAAAATAAAGGATGTAACGCGCGCTCTCTCTCTCTCTGTCTCTCTCTCTCTCTCGCTGTCTCTCTCTCCCTCCCTCCCTCCCTCCCTCCTCGTTTTCTCTATTTTTCAGTCAGACTGCTGAGCACCTCCCAACGCGCCGGAGACCACATCCTTAAATGACCCGCGGCTGAGGAGGGGGTGTCTCCGGATCTAGCGCCCGGATCATGGCATGCTGCCCACACCGGGCATCCAGCACTGACCATGGGGCTCCGGTCCAGGACCGTCGCTAGCGGCTCGGAGGAGCCCAAGAAGACCTCCGGCGCTCCTCCCGGGGACTTATTGGACCAAGGCACCGGTGGAGCGGACAAGGATGGCGCTCTGCTGCTGGTGGCTTCGGCCCGGGACGACTTTAAACGGGGCTCTCAGGGCATCGGCATCGGGCTGCTGGCCAAGACCCCCCTGAACTACACCCGGCCGGCCAAGAGGAATAACATCCGCAAGAGGAGGATCCAGAACCTGCTCTACGACGCGCTGGAGAGGCCGAGAGGATGGGCGCTGCTCTACCACGCGTTCGTGTGAGTACATGAAGCAGCGTTTTTACAACTTGTGCGCGCTGATTAATAATGACTTGCTCAGCTGAGGAGTGAGAGCCTCCTCGGCCTGATTGTGGACTCACTTTGTTGCAGCAATTTTCAGTCCATTAACAGAGGCTTGAACTGCACTGATGTGGAGGCCAGTGAGGTTGTAACCTAATATTGCTGTTGGGAATGAATAGTTTCCTCCTGTATGTCACTGTAGCTCCTTGGTCAGGATCTCAGCTCAGACTGTTTCCTGCACATTTCAGTTTAGTTTAGTCTGAACTGAGGTTTCAGCTGTGGATGTTTTTACTGTGTTTGAGTCCTGGACATGGACACACAAATTGTTATGTGAATGCTTCTGCTTCCAAAAGTTTCAAACCACCAAACTTGTGTAAGTAGAGCTCCAACAGATGGCTGATGTCCTGTGACCAAGTATAAATATAAACTCTCAGCTCAGAGGGAAAGTTGCTCCTGGTGTGGCTGTTCTGCATTTTGGCTTCAAGACAGAATTTAGTGGACTTTTGCTTATTTTAATAGTTTAATAAATAGATAAGCGTTTAGAATTGGAGCGGAGCAGAATTTGGTTGAAAGTTAACGTTTTTTAGAAGTCTAGGTATCACAACTGTTGTAGAGCTGAAACATGTGCCCATTATTTCCTTGATTAATAATTTGGTCTTTAAAACAATTTCCAAACGTGACGTCTTCAACTGTCTGGTTTTGTCTGACCAACAGCCCCAAAGATATGCAGTTTACTGTGATGTCAAAGAAATGAAACCTTAAACTTTTAAACCACTTTCTTGACAATTAACTTTAACCTGCTGTTGTAAATTACTATATTTCAGAAACTGAGAAAAGCTGCCTGGTCTGTCATGTATCTGTGACACTAAAAAACAGGTTCACAAAGGGTTTAAAGGGTTTCATCAGCACAAGGACTTGTGTAAATGTCTGCGTTGGAACTATTTCAGCTGGTGCAACCCTTAAAATGTTAGTAGTGCGTAAACTCCGACCTGAGTTAGAAGCTATGTTCAGATCAGATATCTTGGCCTCTGCTGCTCTGATTGTGACGTTTCTTTTTCAAAATCTGCCTCTCGAAGACCCCCAACTTCATGGAAGTGCAATACTAAATCAATACAGACCATGGTTTGGTGGAGTTTAAGGTGGAGTTTGCATGGAGCCTGATGGGAGGTGCTGCTTGATATTTCAGTGTGAATCAGGTCTAAACTATGACTTAAAGTAAAGTCACCTAAACGGTGTTGAAACAGTTTCATATATTTAAAAAAATCACTTCTCAACCAAATTCAGCCCAGTTTTAAGCCGGACTTCAAACAAATCACCAAAGCCATGCTTAGTAGAACATTTATTAGAACTACTCTGAAAGCAGCAAGGCTGTTACTTAATACTGAGTATCTCGTCCTGACTTGCAGCCTGTAAAGTCACCATCTTAAGGCAAAGATAAGCCAGGTTACACTTCATCTAAAGTCCAGTTTAGATTCATTTGTTGGTCAGTATGAAATCCAGCTGAATCCAGTCAGGCTGGGATTTAATAAAGCAGCAGGTAATTAATAGTCTGATTATCACTGGCGGTCTGTGTGTGTTTTCAGAGGTCTGAGAGCTGATTGGACGGTTGACTGTTGCTCTCTGATGATGCTGATGTTGTGTAATTCATATTCTCAGCCTGTATCTCATAACTGTCGACCTTTCCCTCCTTCAGAGCTGTTTGGATACAGCTCTGCTGTCCGATGATTGCTGTGATTTTGACGTCTGCTCTGTCCGTTGCCAAAACGACAGGCGATAGTTTGTTTGTTTTTCCTGAGCTCGCGCTTCTCAAAATTCACTGTTGTCCCAAATGGTGGTTTTGTAGCTTCCAGAGTTGCAAACATGGCATCTAGAGTCATAATGAACAAACATTTAGCTGCTGTCTTCTTTTGTCTTTCTTTCCCGCCTCATAATCAGCCGGTTTAGTTCATCTTCAGTTATCAAATGTCTCGCTCAGGATATGCCTTAGTCACAAACTTCAGCGATCTGTTTCAGAAATGTTTGTTTATGTCCTGTTTCGTATTAAAAATGATCAGCTGCTATATTAAATATCGGTGTCAGTGTCTGTCCTAAAAATCCAATATTGGCCGGAAACCTTGTTTCTCCCAAATATCGACTTTTCAGAAACTGAGAACAAACGACTCTCGACCAATCGTGTATTTCTGACACTAAACAACCAGTTTACAAAGGATTTCGTCGGCCCAAGTATTGGTAGAAACCTAAACATAAACTGTGTTGTCGACTCGCCATCATATTTCAGTCCCTTAAGTGAAATTTAAGAATGAATGCATCACCCAGTTCCTTGCAACTTTTTTCAAATCTCCACATTTTTTGACACAAAAATGATCAAACTGGAAGAATGTTTGCCAGTTTTACTGATCACAGCAGTTTCCTGCACGAAAACGATCAACTTCAGAACCAGTTTTATGAGCAAAGGCCAAACAAAAATCCAGACGCAGAGCGTCCACATCAGGCCACCAAGCACAACAGCTTCTGGGAAACGTCTGCTTAAATCGTAAGTGCGTACGGTGAAAACAGAGCGGTCGGGTCTGTGACAGGTGATAAAACAACCTTTTGTCGCCTCTTTGTGGTCACTCATTTTAAACGTGAACAGAACTGTCGTCATTTACCTGCATTCATGGTGATTTTGTCAGACGGTGTGGCGACTGGAAAAGATCTGACTGCACAGCAGCTTCAGAGAGCTGGTCAACCAGTAATATTCATGAGCTGTTGATCTGACGACAGAAAAATATGAAAATGAGAAGAACTAACTTGTGACTTTGGCAGTATAAAAACACAGTGTTTAATCACAGAGAGCAGGAGGGTGATTTAAGTTGGTTATCACAGTTTTGTTGTTTGCTGACTGAGAAGAGGACGACAGAGAAAAGATTTAGCCATTTTCCTGTTGCTCAGGTGTTTTAATGTGGATGCTGATCTTTACCAGAACCACCTAAAAACACTGCTCTAATGTTCACACATTAACAGCACTTTAACAATTAGACATCTTGGTGTGGATGTCTGTATCTCCTCAAGCTAACTTCCTCGTTACTATGGTGAAGAGGACTTTATCCCCCCCCCCAGCTTCAAGCTTCTATTGACTGTTTTTAAAATTACCAAAACTACTGAACTATAATACCTAAAGGTAATTTCCTGGGTCCAGACCTTTGAATCTGCCCACTCCACGAGCTGTTGTCAACCATTGTCAATAACAACAATGGCGACTGCTATAGACAAGATAGACGCTGCTATCGAGGCTGTCCTAAATCGATTAAAAGAACCAATTACTTTGAAATCTGAACGGCGTGTCTTCTCAATATCGCCTGACATCGTAGTTTGTTTTTACTTCGCTTCGTTCTTAAAACCCCGGCAGAACCAGTATGTTGGCCGGCTACGCATCAGTGTCGACTTAAAATGACGTTAGATTCAGTCGGATACGTTGGTCTCTAGTGATTGGTTGGGGAAAATCGAATCCCCCTCCCCCCCGTGGAAATCGGAGTGGAGGCACCGTCAGACTGAAGCTGGAGATGAAATTCTGTCTGATATCAGGAAATAAAAGTAACCTTTTGGTTTATACACAGCGCGGTACGAAGCAAAGTTCCCTTAAAGTTGACTTTACTCTCACTGGAGCTGATTATCTCCACTGTCTATCAATAACAGCTGACTTGAATTATTTTGAAGGTTTAACCACAATCTATTGGTGGCCATTTTGGGCTGCAATAATCACAAAAAAGCGTTTTCTGATCCTGGAGTGAGTTGCTCTTTAATCTGGTTTGCCCAGTCTTCCTGGTTATTTTTGGCCAAACAGATGGTTTTGGCTTAATGAGAAGGAGATGTAGTTTGTACGCAGCCCGTTAGGAAGTTCTGCCTGAGAGTCTCGACTCGGGACAAAAAACAAATCCTCAGAGACACGACAGTCTATCTGTGTTCTTCTCGGCTCATTAGCTCAGAGACGAGAGAGGAAATCACTTCCTGATCGGACTGACTCATCCTTCAGCTCGTCGCGACGCGTCTCGTGTTCGACTGACAGCACGCGTGTTTCCCTGCAAAACAACATATGCAGCTTCCAATATGGCCGCTCCATATGGGCTGCCGGAGTCAGAGCTGCACTGAGCATGAAATTACATGTAAAAAAAATAAAAAAAATCAGCCTTTTATCAGCTGACATCACACAAAAACAAACAGCTCCAGTAGAGAAGCTGTTGGGTTTGGTGTGAACTCCTCTCAGAACAGGAAGTGACGAATCAAAACGCACGCTGAGCTCGTTTCTGTCTCTAACGTATGATGTCATGAAGTGGAGCGGTGATATCAGCTGCTGGGCGACTCAGATGTGTGTGTGTGTGTGTGTGTGTGTGTGTGTGTGTGTGTGTGTGTGTATTGATATTTCCTGCATCTTTATTGACAGATTATATTACATTACTGCAAAACACACTAACATTTATCACTAAACCGCTGAATTATTAATTAAAGGGTCAGTCCACCTCAAAACAAAACATTTTCTCTTTTAACTCGTGAAGTATCCAGCCGTGGTTTAATTTGTGAAGGCTTTTCTTATTGTTACATAATCTTAAAATAAATAGATATAAAATGTCTCATTTCCCCCAGAGGCTTTTTTAACCAATTCCAATTTGTGTACATAAAAACGACGAGCCTAAATGTGAAATTCGTCATTGATTAGGCCAAATGTATTTCATGAAGGCATCAGAGGATGTTATATTATTAAGTACAAAGTACTTCAAATGTGATACTTTACAGTGAGCTCCATATACTTGTTAATGCTGACGTCACTTTAATATTTTAAAATATTCTTATGATATTTCTGTCATCAACATCATATTTCTACCTCTTGACTTTCACAGTATCTCAGATTTGTTATATAATATATTATATAGAGGGTACAAGTAAGGTGGGCGAAATTAGTGGGGGGGCAAGGGCAAAAATGCCCCAAGAAATCTCAGATTTGCCCCTAAAAACTGTGATCAAGGGGCAAAAAAGAAAAGACATTTACCAGTTCAGGCCAATATCCTAATCCTACATTAAACCATCATTTTATTTTCATTCAATTAATTTCATTTCCATTTGTCTCTAACGCACATTAAAAACAGCAACTTTATGCACTAATTACTATTTTTTTTTAAAGTGCCCCCAAAATTTTGGAAATGCCCCAATTTTTAAGACGGTGGGGGTAAAAGTTGCTCCACAAATATCTTTTTAATTTCCTACACTGGTAGCACATTGTTAGACAAAGATTGACAGTTTGTATTGAGTTAAACGGCTGAAATTATGGGATGTAGAAGGTGCAGTAGGAAGTGGAATTAGCTCTGAAAATATGTCCAGAATGGCGACCAAGAGTCTGGGTAAACTTTAAAGGACAGGCTCACAACTTTTCAAGTCTGTCTTTAAACAATAATCAGGTGCCCGTATGAACGCTGAAGCAGGTTTTTCATTCCTTCGGTTCATGCTGGACATCACGAGATCCCTTCCTTAAGCAACATTTACAGCCCTCGTTCTGTGTAAAAACACCTTCCAAAGTTTATATGAAGTTAATATGCGACTTCACAAGTCTGTCTTGGACAAATTAAGTGGATATATTCCAACTTAGCAGTCTTATTGGTGTAAAATTCCCTCTTTGTGTTTCTCCGGACAGCGTTCACCTGTTGAGCTGCAGTGGAGCGAGAGCAACAAAAACTGAAAACTCTAACTTTGGAACATTTCTACTGCACTTGCCTCGGACGGACACCGTCCTCCCAGCAGACTATCATGTCGGTGTTAGCTAAAGAGGAGATGTTAAATCATCCCAATTTGGAATGCATTTATATGTTAGAGGACTGTGGATTCTGTCCATCACTTGCATTGGCTGCACATTATGAAGGAATCTCTTATTGTCCTGTATGAACTGGAGGATTGATTACAGAGAGGAAAACCTTTCAGTGTTAAGATTTGAAAAAGGGTGAACCTGTTCTTTACGTTGATCTCACATAGCTGCTGTTAGTTCTTCAAAAGTGAAATGTCCTGTTAGTAAATTAAGCCAATGAGTAAGAGATATTTAAGTCCCCTCCCTGCGGCTGCAAGCGAACAGGGTTTGAATTAAGTCTGTTAGATACATCGTGTGGGTTTATGGAAGGACTGAGATCGAGACTCTCTGGCAGTTTGGTCACAACTGCCAACCAAAATGACTGGATGTGCGTTCACATCCAAAATGAATAAAAAATAGTCACATGTTGGCTGTACGCACAAACAAAAAAGAAACTATCTGCATGGTGAGAAGCCTCTACATGGGTGAACTGATAACAAAGAACATTATTCATGCAGGACTTGTATAAAAGCAGAGAACTACAGGAGGAGATAACAGTCAAAATAAGTCGGCTACAGACCACAGATCTGCTGCAGCTTTAAACCACTGTTCAGCTTTACTGGAGTGTCTTGCTCAAGGGCACTTCAGTGGTTTGTGTTGACAGCAGGGGAAGCGTTACTCACGCTCTTCACCCACAGATTATGATGCATAGGCAACATTTCAACGTGACACATGTATAGGAAGGAGAGGCAAGTGGGACGGGGATTAAAGAGCAGAAACAGATGGGTGGACTGAGATAAAGAAACAAGAATAACACGGATATATGAAGAGGCGGAGAGATGTCGTATTGTCAGAACACCAGAAAACCAGTGTCCCATTCTATATGGAAAGACTTCATACAACAGCTGCCGGCTTAATTTGAACCAAATCAACATGAAGAGTTTAGACTTTTCACCGGGGCCTGTCTTGGAATTACTCAACAAGACGAATAAATATGTATTTCAAGTAAAAGCTTGTAAAGTAAGAAATGTAGGGCTTAAATAAGTCGGACTCCTCCACAGGTGGTACTTTAATACAGAGTTTTCCGAAGCTAAATTGATTCGGCAGGTCAAGACGTCTATTTAACAATTCTTCTGTCAGACTGGCAGTTTGACTGATAACCCAAATAATTGAATGTAAGCTGGCAGCCCTGTGCTTCCCCCGCAGGGTTTTTAATATCAGCTGGATGACTCTGGATCACTTCAGTTCCCTTGTGGGGTTCAGGAAACACCGACGGCCCCTGGGGAGGTTTCACGGGGTCCCCGGCAAAATGAGGAACAGTTAAATTTCAATAAAGTGAGAAGAGGACTGAGAGAGAGAGAGAGAGAGAGAGGGAGAGAGAGAGAGAGAGAGCTGTACGGAGTTTCCTCACGGTTTCCTCCAGACCTTCTCTAACAGTCTATCACAGCAGTTGTCTGTATCCTCACCAGCAATGGCTCTTTGAACCAGATGGTTTTGAAGTGGACTCGCTGGGTCCCATCAAAGATTTGTTGGACTGTTTCACCGTCCCGTGAACAGGACTGGACGATATGATGTAGAACTTGAGACTATAGATTACGGCTGCTCGATTATGGCAAAAATCATAATCGCGATTATTTTGGTCAATGTTGAGATCACGATTATATAACTGGATTACTCATTGACTTCATCATGAAACAACATGCATTCATGGAACTCGGGGTGCTCTGTTTCTTGTTCCTTTATTGTTTGTGATCAAATTTCAGATGATCTCATGGTGCAGACTCAGCACAGTGTTTGCAGTAGTCTCCACCGGGCTTTTAGGGAGGAGACAAAGCGCACCACTGGATTTATAACAAAAGGCAAAGCGAGAGCATGATTGCAAAACGGAGTGCGGCACAATAATCATTTTATCTTGATGATCTTGTTTTCATAATCGCTGGGAGACACAATCGTAATTGAAAATAAAATTTGATTAATCGCCCAGCCCTACAACAGATCCTCTGGTAGAATTTGCTGGAATTTACATGAGAAAACTACTGAACCAGCTGCTGTATAACCTGAAGGAGCTTGTAACCTTTAGCACTGTTGTAACGTAGAAGACTTAAATGTCTCAGTGTCATGAGATAAGGCTTTACGAAATGAGTTCTGTGTTGAAGATAGTTTTGGCTCTAGATAAGAGAGAACTGGTTTTTAGGCGTCAACAAGCTGGGAACACCACTCCCACTAAACGTGTGCTCCGTTCAAGCAGAACTGCTTTTAGCTTTTTAACTCATAAGACTTCACGTACTGCATGTTGCCAGGTTAGTAAATATATTTATGTATAAGACCACGAAGGGTTAACTTCAGAGAGTTTTCTTCATCGGAGCTAAAACAGTTAGTGGATCAGTTGATTAGTTGGTCGTCATAAATTTGACAAGCAGCAACGTTTTAAGCAAAAATGACTAAAAACTCACCGGTTCCAGCGTCTCAAATGTGAACGTGTGTTTTCTTATAGTCCTCTATGATAGGAAACCAAATATCTTTGGGTTTTGACTGTCGGTTGGATCAAACAAGCAATTTAAATACGTAAACTTGGGCTCTGGGAGATGATAATTTTTCACTGTTTTCTGACACTTTTTATGTCTTTTTTTAGACGTCACAATTAATCCGATCATTGAGAAAATCGATGTCCACCGTCTCAGACTTTATTAGCCTGTTTATGCAAAGGTAGCTCTCCTTCTGATATCTCTGGTTGTATTACACTGCTGCAGGACGGAAGGAAAAAAAGAGCAGCATTGATTTATGGCTATTCTGGATTTACATGAATTTTGCATCAATGTGATGAAGTACCTTTATTTATTTAGATATTTATTCACTTGATTAAAGCCACAAACGGACAACTGGATTTCCAGCAGATCCAGATGCTGATTTTGTGATATGAAACAACGTATTCTGACCCAGGAGAATTCCTCCAGGAGTTTTCTGTTGCCTTTGCGGTCGCATCACCAATTTCCTCTCAACCACATCTGGCTGCTGGAGCTCCTTTGAGGAAGAGGCTCTACGACCAATAACTGATCAATATTTAACAACCAGGCTGGAAACAGAAAGCCGGCAGAAGCTGTGTGTTGTGTGACAGCTTTACATCTATCACAGTCACAGTCTGAGCTTCGTTTCCAAATGCACAAAGTGAGAGTCAACCCTCTTGTCTTCAGTCTCCATTAGAGCTGGTGGAGATTCAGTAACTGTTAGCTAACTGTTAGCAAGCTAACTAGCCCACAGGGTCAGTTGGCAATTGTAAACGTGACAACCATCCTGTTTACATTGGTTGCTACTAGATACCGTGGCCTATATATGTACTGATCAATATCTCAACAGGTTATATAATTAGCTTACCTAGCTAACAAGATGGCAGTATGATAAAGGGGAAATCAAACAGAAACACTGTCCTTCTGTCTTTACCAACACCAAACCTTTATTTAAACTAGACCGTTTTTAAGAAACTGAAAGATGAAATCTGTGATGTTTTTTGATGAGTATCATCACTTCCTCTCTAGCTTCTGTAACACAATGCAATCTCTCATTCAGCATTTCTTTCATCCGTCTTTCTGTGAAGAAAAAGAAATTGAACGTGTTTCTGTGGAAGATAAATGAGTATCTGCAGCACCCACCTTTAGAAGTCTTTGTGATTTTGTCAAAGTTAAAGAACTATTATTTGTTAGTATTTAAAAAACTACAGTTCCGATGAAGTTTTACCAGCGCAGCCATGTTTTTTCCTTATCGATGAAATCCATCAACGCTCCCTTTTAATGCTGCAATCTCTGCTGTCTAATAAAAACGTGGATGCTCTTCTGCCGTCGGGCAGAGCTGGTGACGTTTTACCAGCAACACTTTGGGACTTTGAGGGAAAGGCTGAGATATTAAATCCAAACAAAGATGTGACATGGTTTTACATAAGTTTACCATTCCTATCTCGACAAATCAAGTGAACAACCCGGCATACTGTTGAGTAAAGTTATGTTCTTATGCTCTCTACACATCTCTGTGTTGTACAGCAACTTATTGATTTCAACTTGAATATGAACATATAAAAACCCAGTTTTCCAATAATTCCTCTTCATCTTCTGGAGTTCACAGCCCCCATGTGTACGCCCTGTGGAGGTGACACTGTGAGGGAATTTCAGCTTGCAGAAGTCTCACATTCAAGCTACCGTTGCACCACTGAAGTACTGTGGTACCAACATTTTGGTTACCATAACAACACTGTAGAGAGAGTGAAATCAGATCTGCAGTGGAGGCTGAGAGTCAGGTAGAGCGAGCATGTGTGAAAGCAGAGAGAGAGGGAGAGATAAACAGAGACAGATAGAGGTGTGTGTGTGTGTGTGTGTGTGTGTGTGTGTGTGGTGGGGGGGTGAGCGAGGGAAACTCGAGATGTTCGACATCAGCAGTTTCGGTGGCAGATCAGTGGTGAACCTTGGCCTCGTCCTGGCATCCAGACAGGCCTGACAGGAGGGATCCTTCCCAGAATGCACGGCTGTATAATTCCCATATCTCTCTCTCTCTCTTTTTGATAGTCATGTAGTGCTCTCTCGCCCCTCCCTCCCCTCACTTCTACAGAGTGTTGATGTCGTTGTTTTTACCGGAAAACGGCAACAACAGCTGCAGCTGTGGGTGCAAACCACGGCTGTCAGATAAAAACCTTGTATTGTCAGTGTTGGTGATTTCCATGCTTCACTTTGAAGGATTTCACGCTCCTCTGCAGGTTGAGGCTGTTCTCCAGCTCCTCAGGCTCCCTGGATTAATGTCAGACATGCATCGTCATCCTGCCGGAACAAGGATGTTGGTCTTTGTTTTAAAGGTTTTAGACCAGGATGCTGCACATGGACACGCTTAAAACAGAAGTCTTAGATTGGATGTCGTGTGCACTTTCTCTTTTTTGTGGCTTTTGTTCATGTTCGCCTTGTTCCCTTCAACTCGACATAGAGGTCTTTGTTGCTGGCTGCATTTTGACGGCAGGTTGACAGGATGGACTTTTGCACCCCCTTAATTCTGGTTTATTACAACTTATATTTGTACTTGTGTCATCGTCACTTCTATCAGTATTAATAACATTGTAATCACCAAGTTTATATCTGGGATCTGGGAGCACGGTCGAATCACAAAAAGAAGTCTGAAGGGGTCAACAAACACGAGCAGTCGGAGGATCACTTTAGTGGATATTATACCCAGTTAAAAGGTGGAAAAGGCTCTTACACTGTCATGCCTCACTCCGCCACCTTGCAACCTAAAAGTCAAAACTTCACATTTATTGGATAATTAGAGTCTTAGTTTCCAGGCCAAAGTCACATTTTTAAAAAAGTGCATTCTTATTGGCTGAGACAAAGGATGCTGGGTCTGAAGTTGAACTGTTTTCTTCTGAGGACATTACTTTATCTTTAAGTATCTATGTTCCATATTTACTGAAACATATTTTAAATTCTAGTCAACATCCTAAAATGTACAAATATACCAAATATGCCACTCTAGATGACAGGCGAACGGGGCTGAAACACAGGACCTGCAGAAGTTTCCATCTGATGTAACACTACAGACGTCTTTAAGTGTAATGCAGCTTCAATAATAATAACAAGTGTATACAGAAGAAAATATAGAAATGTGATGTGGTCAAACAGAGCGAACTATTTGAGGGGAAACTGAAAAAAGAATATTGAGAACTTCAGGGTCCGTTGTGGACGGCAGAGATTTCAGCACCATGGACAGAGACCACATTACCAGGACTGAGCAGACCGTCAGACTTCAGTAAGAATATCAGAAATGATTCAGTGTGATATTACTGCTAGTGCTGAAATGATTAGTCAGTTACACAAAAATGTATCAAGAAAACTTCACTGGATTATTTTAAAACAAAAATGGCAAACATTCGCCTGGTCCACCTGCTTTTTTGTGCCGTTTTATTGTTATAAACTGAGTATCTTTTGACTGTTGGTCGGACAAAACAAGACATGTGAAGACGTCTCTCTGGACTCTCAGAACTCGTGACGGGCATTTTTCACAATTTTCTGACATTTTATAGGGTAAACGATTAATAATAGACATTGTTGAGAGTAAAAGTGAAACAGTAGTTTGACAAATAAAATCTCAAGTTAAGGTCCAATATTACTACCTTTTCTTCTGGAGCTAGGGGTGGGCGATATGGCCAAAATCTTCTATCACGGTATATTTCATTTCATATCACAGTAACAGTATAAATCAGGATACAGTAATTATTCTGTGAATTCAATTAAGAAATGGTTTAAAATAACCGTACTGTACTTCATGCTCTCCTCCTCCTCCATGTTTTCTCATCACTCTCTTCTTCTGCAGTGGCCTCATTACCGCCACCAACTGTGTCAAGCGGTCCTGCAGCCCAAACCACGTTACCTTGCAAGATCACGCGAGAATCCAGCCCTGATTTGCTACACAACCTGCCCCGAATATACAGCAGAGGCACTAAGGGAGAGCTCCCGCGGTGGAAACGGTGTTGCCAAATCTCTACCGGTGGACGCGTTTCTACTGTCGCACCGTATATACCGTCATATCGCCCGACCCTACGCGAAGCTAGTAACTAGACCTTGAGTTAAGAGTATTTTGTCAAGATAATGAAATGCTGCTGCTTAAAATGTAAATATAACCATACTGGATATACTGAACTCCAAGTTACCAGCCCAGCTCAGGTTTTATCTCCTCTTTCTCAGCAGGACCGAATTAAAAATCTTTCTGATTCACTGACGAGTTTCCAGCTCACTCTCAATCTGCTCTGATTTTGCTGAGCATACAAAAAGCTGTTTTTGCTATAATGACCTCAAACCTCAGCAAATTACCGTCTGAATCCAGGCAGAAGGAGATTAATGTCACACTTTAATGTCACGTCTGTCTTCTTGTCTTCCTCAGAACAACACATTATGCATTCAGTAGATATCCACAGGCAGACTGCTCATGTTGTTACCTTCCTATCAGGAAAAACAGCCATGTAGGCTGAGAAATGTGTTTCCCCTGCTGATGTGTCCTTGTTTTGTCCTTGGTTTAAATTGTTTTGTAACTGCACGTGGAAACTGGGTGAAGATGCACTTAATAAATCAACAAACAAGCCTGAAACATCCTTGCAGAGTGAAGAAATGTGCTGTAGCTTGTTGTTTTGGCAGTTAGAAGTTGGTCTTTATGTTTTGGTTCTGTCCACGGCTGGAGGATGTTCGGTACAGGGGATTTAATGCCCTTTCCCATGTTTGTGGTGCAGTTATTGATCCTCACCCTTTGACGGCAACGTTCAGGGGCGTCTCAGTGGGACTTAAAGGTCACGTCAAGTTTGTTGTGGTCTTCTTGACATCGCTTGCTTGACAACTGATTCCCCACAGATGGAAAAAGACTGTAGAACCATCTCATGAAGGCTGGCTAAATGAAGTAATGGCACATCTAAAATTGGATATATTGGATGTTGTGTATGTATGGGACAAGGACAGGCCAGTGTGTGTGAGACAAGTGAATCTGTGAGAATGACTCGTTTGCAAATGTGTATAATTCACTAAAAGTATTTGAATAAGAGCAGACACTGAACTTTTGAAAAGTTTTGCTCTGATGGACATCATGGGAGTGGACGCTCGTGGGTTAAACCTGATCAATCAGAAGCAGGATGAAACAGACGGAGCTGAGTTAGAGACTGGAAGCGCTGTGTGCAGCTCATTAGGGGCTATGAGCACTCGTTAGCAATTAGTAACTCTAAAAGGCCCTCGGCAGCAGGTTTCACAGGGCGAGAGTTATTTGGTCGCGGTGCACGGCAGCGGGGAAAACACTGCACATCAGCCGAGTGCGAGGAGTTAATTGAGCTTACAAGTAGATGACTCAAAAAGGGAAGCAGCTTTATAGCTCATGTCCCCTCTGCCCTGGAAAAAAATAACATGATTGCAGTTTTGGTGATTATCTTTAAACTTTGAATTGAAAGATTAGACGAGGATATAAGTGATTATGATTAGTTAAAGTGTCCTTCTGCGAAGCACAGCTGACAGCTTCATGTCTCAGCTTGTTCAGGAGCTGACGCTTTGATCCTCGTTACCAAAAACTGCAGAAAAAGCTGCGTACGTTGTTCTGTCCTTCCTGAAACACATGTTTTTATAGACTCGGTACTCTTATACACTGAGCTGTGATGAAGTGAACCCTTGTTTCCTGCATGGCTGAAGGGTCTCAGTGAATTAAACGTGGTGCGTTTAAACTCAGGTGACCTCGATTCCTACGTTCAATCAGTCACTGCTGCGGTGCTCTTCAGGTGTATTGACTGATTTCTCATGCAAACACTGACGACTTTGTCCGCTTGCATTGAGACTGTGAATGATGTGTGTCAATAAAGCTGTGGCAGCTACCTGAATAAAGCAGCGAGGCTCAATGCCATCAGCACGACACATCCATTGGTTTTCATTCATTTTCTGTGCAGAATGAAAATCCATTACCACACTCTTCAAACTTGCTTGAGTAATGTAATTTATCATAGTTGACAATAAATCTGCAATAATCATTGTCAAAGTTAACATTATTTTTGCACAGTAAGACTTTAAAGACATTAAACATTAAAGGTGAACTGCATTATGACACAACGATAATCTAACACAGACCTGATGTTCGTTGTGATGGATTACACACGTTTTTAAGAGTCTGCTAGTTGATTTTCATAATTAATACATGGAACAAAAATAAATGGAAACCAATGGCTGGCTGGAAAACAAATGAGTTGGTATACATTCTTAATTTGAACACACTGGTTTGGTCTTTTAAGTCTGAAGTTGATAAAACTGCGACTTGATTATCTAATTAAAGACATCGGCTGTGTCTGAAACCACTCCCTTGTTCACTCATTCACAACTACCAATAAACTCAGAGCACATCGCGTCACACTCTGAAGACCACGCCCACCAGAGGGGAGAACAATCGGTGCCACAATCTGCAACCAAGGGCTGAAACTCTAACAAAATGCCTGCAGCAGCTAACAACGTCAGATTTCAGCAGGTCAGAGGATTATTATAGCGCCCTCTGTCTACCAGAGAGGACAAACTCAATACTGTGGGTCTGTCTCAGCGTCAGTCTGCTTACCTTACTTATCTTGGAGAAATTATCCCACTGAATGGCCAGAAGTGAAATACTTTTGATTAAAAAACACTCGGTAAGATCATCATTTAAGCTAACAAAGATCAAAACCAGGCCTTGCATAGCTCAGTTAGCTTCAACCTCTGCAGTTTGTCTGGCCAAATTAGCAACTGTAACTTATTTAATAATAATCAAAGCACATAGCCTCGGCGTCAGGATGTCAGGATCCCACAGAGTTCCCGTTCTTCCTGCTGAAGCCTCACGTCTGGATCCACTTCTGTCTTAAAGTCTCTGTTTTTTTCCTCAGCAGCTTATAAAAACGTAGTTCTGGTTCTTGACCCTGTTGGTGGTGCATCCCACCACACAGCAGCTTTTAGCCATGTTTCTGTTGTTTGCTAGCAGACTGAAGAGACGAGGAGGAACCTTCACACAATACAAAGTCAATGGAGAGAGATGGATTGATACCCCTCCGGAGTAGGCGGGACTTAATTGCACTCGTTTACTCAGTAGTGAGCAATAAATGGTGATTTCGGATACTTACTAATCGTCATCATTTTGTGTCACATTTAGAGACACACAGTGGTCATTTTCTCATCTATCTACTCGAAAAAGGTCCCTGAGATAACTTTGTTATGATATGGCGCTATATAAATAAAACTGAGTTGAATTGAATTGAATAAAACACAGAGCATTGCATTGTGGGATTGTTATCAGACTCTCCATTGTGGAGTTTGTGAGGGATTAAAGTGAATACATTTACACTCAGAATTCGGACACGGCCATTTACTTGTAACATATTTTAATCTATATTTTCGAAACGCTAAGTGTGATGATTTGAAAACAGATTTTATATGTTTGTTATGAGTGAAGGTGGAGGACACAGACCTCATTACCATATTTCTTCATCACTGCTGTGGTGTCAATAATACACACACTGATCATCAGTGAGACGCAGCCTACTGGACAACACCGACCAGCTGTCTTTGTTTGTCTTTTTTACCGTGGTAGTCCTCTTCCTCTTGTTTGTCTGTTCAGCTTCTCGTGTGAGACGCATCACTTCCTGTGTGGCAGGGAAGAGCGGTCAGTGTTTCCATTTAAAAGCTTCCCTGAACAGTCCCAGGCTTGGTATGTTTGAGGTTTATCAATACTGCTTTTAGTTTCAGTCAAGATAGAAAATCCAAACTCGATGCTACGGACACAACTTGGACAGAACTCAAACTATTGAGGTTGGATGTTGAGGTCAGATGAGACAAAGTGGTGCAAAAGAGACATTATTTAAAATGTTCTCTGAAGTGCCAACAGGAAATTCAGTTTGTGTGTTTAGATTTAGTGCAGAAGTGGTTCAAGTGGATTGTACCAACTAGTGTTCACTAACAGTGTGTTAATTTTAGATAAACTGCAGATTTCTGTTTCATATAGATCCAAAGACAAGACTCCAGTCAGTGGAAACAGTCTCATTTATAAGGTTCCTTCTGTGGAGGAGTTTTACCATAACAGTCTGTTTATGTTAACCAGTCGTGGACTCAGTTTAGGGTTCCTAATGGATTCTGTGGTTGTGGTCATTTGGCGTAATGACATTTATCTTGTAGAAATGTTGCACCAGTGGGAGTCATTCAGCAGTGGAGAGATGAAATGTAAGGTTGAGCCTCAATTACCTAGAAATTTCATCTCGTACTGAGTCTTAAAAGTGGGAGAAATTACAAACATTTGTAGTGGCTTCAGATTTTTAACATAATTCACGACATAAAAACTGGAATAAAACAAGCTCCAGTAACATCAAACAGAGAAACACAGTATGCGTTTTTGAAAAGTTGCTTTCACTTCATTTATTTCTGAAATTCAGAAATGACAGCAGCAGGTTGTTTGTTCAAAAATGATCTACGTTTACGTCTACCACACAAGGAGCTCTTCAGCCCTGTGAATTATGACTCTTGTTCTGTCAAAAGCAAAGATGGAAGTAGCGTGCCGCCGTTGTTAAAGCCCCACAAAACCTCTTAGCGAGAAGGTCAGGGTGGATTTGTGGCAGACAGATTTAAGTTAGCGACTAGTGGATGAAGAACGTGGAACATTTAGCAGCTAAAGAGACGATATTTTCTCAGGAGTTAAAAGGAGAGTGAATATTGGACTTTAGCTGCCCGTATGCTTCTTCAGGAGTGCTTGTCGGATGGTTGAAGAGCTCTGGAAACCCCGACACTTTTCCCACGTCGGAAGTGTGTTTTTGTGACTTTCTGAAACCAACAATCTGGCATTCACACCCACTTCACGACGTGATTGGCCAGCTGTGTGGAGGTGAGAATGTAACCTAATTCTGTCGCTTTTCATGTGAACAACTGAGTGCAACACTATGAATGTCTTCCAGCAAAGACTGTCTGTCTGAAAATGTGCTCCGTTATCTCCATATTTACGATATCACATCTTCCCCCATTTCTTTGACAGCCGGCTTTACGCTCCACTTTCCAGTGTTGCTGTTTGGAACGATCAAAAACACTTTTGATTTCCGACGTGATCGAACGTTTCTCACAAACTAGTTCTGTTCGAGCAGACCTCTTAGACGTTCGTCGTGTTGCCAGAAACACCCCTCCAAATGAATGCTAATGTTGCTCTGTGTCTGCATAAAAAGCAATCGTTTGCTAACACATTCACCTTAACAACTTTAAAAGATGATGATATGTTAGTGGTGTCTTTTCAGCATGTTTCGCTGCTCCCATACGGCCAAAAAAAAATCAATATATGCTGCTTTAGTCATCGAGTTGGTAGATCAGAAAACAGTCATATGAGTCATTTTTGTAACAGTCATTTGTAACAGCTGTGAAAGGTACTGACAAATGATTTCAAAAGGGGCAGATCAGAAAACACGTTGTTTTGTCCAGGCATGACAAAGGATGTATTTTGTGGTTTAGACTGGAGGACTTCTCTACATAAGCTCGGCTGTACTTTGAGAAGAATGCTAACGTGGCTTGTGAAAGTAAACTTTGTTGTGAGCTCATAACTTATCATTTATTCACATGTTAATCATCTATTCATAATCATTTGTTTGTTCACTTATTAATATTTAGTAATTATATGATTGTATATTTACTTTAATTAGTTAATAGTTCCAGTTCTATTCGTGTCTCTACTCTTGAACTCTTATCTAGTTTCATGTCTTCAGGTTTTATGTATGCTAAGCAACGTGACTCAACGTGAGGTCAAAGGTCAGCTATATGTTATAGAGATGTTTTTATGTTTTCCAGATGTGCATTAAGGGTCTTAGTATGTTTTTGTAAGTTCCTATAGGTTTAAACCTATCGAACCATGCAACACTGACCAATGGAAAAGAGTTTCTTTGTCTCCAGAACACTATAAAAGCTGTGTTCTTGTATCTTCTCTTAGAGATGGAGAGAGATGGCTGATGACTTCTGTTGTCTATCTCCTATTGTACAATATATTTCTGTCAACGATCTGTAAGTGTTTCTTGCGTTTTGTTCAACTTAAGAGCAGAGGCAGTTTTTCCACGACAGGCTACAGCTAGCAGCCTCTGCTAAACTGTGTGTGCATGATGGCAGTTTGCTGCTGCCTACCTGACTCACTTCCAGCTCACTGCTGTGTGCTCACCATGTGGCCATGGCAACCACAGGAACCACACCAAAAACTGATGGAGGACCTAATTTTACTGGTATGTCTATAACATGGCACTTCTTCGCTAATGTACAGAAATGTATTTTTTAAAAACCAGGATGAACCAAAATCAGCAAGTCGGATAAGCTTGCTATTATTAACAATGATTAATATCCATTTTCTTTTCTATTTCATCCAAGAACTGTACATTACAGGATGAGATTAGGGTAGCATGAGAGCAGCAGCCTGTATTTGCTACAGGACAGGTGGACCTGCATGTTGATGGCAGACATGGCAGCTGAAGTGCGACATCATGCAGCCTAGTCAAAAACAAACGAGGATTTTCTCAACCCACAAAGGAGCAACACACCCTTCTGCTCATCTGGAAATAACTTGTATGTTTCAAGCATGACAAGTGAAGGCTTAAGTCAGGTTTAGCTCTGGTTTACCTCTTCATGTGTTGTTGTGTCTCCTGCACCAGAAACAGGTGAGCATGCAGTCAGTCGCTCTGACAGTCTGAAGTTACATGTTCATTTAGGAGTCACTCCCACTGAGCTGGCTCTGAGCCGAGGTGACGCTGCTGCTGCTGCTGCGAGGAGCTAGTGTCTGCTGCCAGGTCCAGGTCCAGGTCCAGAACTTTAGACCTGAGTTTCATGTAAATCTGCAGCTGTTTATTTGTGAGTTTCAAACACTTCCTTCTTGTTGCTGCCATTTCAGGCGGCCTATGTGTGGAATTGCCGGGCATATGTTTAATGAAAAAATTGAATATGATTGAGTGTATTTAGTGCTGAATCGATGAAGGTGATTAGCCAGATTTTTAAGTGTTGGGTCTGATTGTCGAAACGTTCCTCCGCTCTGCTGGGACTCGTCTTTAAAGCCTCCAAACCGTCCTGATGAGTGGACAGCACATGACCAGCTGTCAAAAAGCACTTGTCTCTGCAGAAGAAATGGCTTTCGTGATGGTGGATCAGGAGTTCATAAGTGACATATGAAGCCCTCAGGTGTTGTTCTGTGTGGGCTGCAGGGTGCACACACTGCAGGAAGACCCTGCAGAGTGTGTTAGGCTTGACTTTGTATTATACACCCAAACAAACACTGGCTTCTTCTGCTTCTACTCCACATGCCTTCAAAGTGCAGCGTGTCTCTGCAGAAATGCAACATTATTGCTAAATAATGTACCAGGAGGTCATGTGTTTTTAAAGGGATTATAGGTGGACTACATCTTCTCCAAATAAGCAGAATACATGCATAGCAAATATATTATTAAAATAACACAAATAAGTACAGGATTAATTAAAAAAGGACCAAATTCAGATGTTCAAGTTCAGATGTGGGAACAGAACATTTGTGGTTACCATGTGGCTGAGGCTGCTGTTCATAGGCTTTGTGGGCCCATCTATTCACCAAGACCTCCTTCCTGGTTGTTATACAGCTCTGTAACAGTGTCACACTCATGGATGTATTGTACGATCTGCATACCGGACTCCAAAGTGGCTCCCAGTGCTTCCTGGTTTGCTTCAGCGTTGTGCGGCTCATTGCACATGCTCATTAGTGTTTCTCCCGTCTGGCCTATTTCCTCGGCTCTGGTAAAGTTTTACAAATATAAAACCATCATGGATTCAAAATTCATAATACAAAGATTAACTGACCTTCTCTGCAGTTAGAGGTGTCCTGTCAACAGTTTTACAGACGTCTCTTTGTAATGTTAGTCTGTGGGCAAATACTATTTGGGTCTCAGGGGATTCTTTTGTCGCAGTACCGCGAGTGTCCACTGGGACAAATCGGCAGCAAGGCTGAGTGGCAGCGTCGTATCCAGCTCTCTAACACATCCGTGGTCACACTACGCTCAGCGTTTACACGACCTCAAGGGAGGTTTGAACAGACGTCAAGCTTTCGACTGTATTATCCGCGTTTAATCTTAACTCAAGGTCCTCTTGCTCGCTTGTTGCGGAACTTTCGGCCATATCACATGGTCTTTATCTGCATCAAGTTTGTTCAGTTGTCATGGCACTGTAGACTTCCCATTATTCTGAGCACGTTTAGGACTTATAAAGGCCCCTAGGACGTCTGCGGATAAGGACCGTGAGATACGGTTGAATGCTCAAGAACATGTGAGTAAGTGGACCTTGAGTTGATATAGGAATGAACAGTCAAACTCAACTTTTAAGCCAATATTGATGAGAAGTCCTCAAAGTGCTCAGTATAGTGGAAAGTGTGAATTTGACCCTGTTTTTTATTAAACAATATTGTCTAAATCAGAGCAGTGGTATCAGAGGTCTCTGTAGGAACGAGTGAACACATGATGCAGTAGGAACAAGCGGCTTAGGACTTGTTTTCCTAATGACGAGTCTACATGTAAACAGTTATTGTGATGAAGCATCTGAAGGAACATGTTCATCACTGCGACCTGCAGCAGAAGCAGAGAGCAGCAGATCAAACACTGAGCGAGTGAGTGAATGTGTTTCGGACCAGAGGAGGGATCAGGTTTCAGGCTGATACCGACTGTTCGAAGCCGTCGTGTCGCTGATGATCTTGTGTTTCGTGTTTGCGTCATGCTTGACAATCGCTCATTTCATCGATGATTCAGCGTGCGACCCTTTCTGATCCACATTAGTCCGGATGATTCGCCGTTTCCGTGACAATACCTCGGGGATGTGCTGTGTTGTCTTCTTCCCGAGCACAATTACCCCAAACACCAGAACAAATTCAATTGTTCTGCTGTTATCAGTATTTGTACATTTCCCCCTCTGCTCTCTCCATCCTCTCCTCCGTGCCATGCTTTCTTTTTTTCCTCTCTTCCTCCCCCGGACCCAGACGACTGTAATGTTCGTGGCGCCCAACCTCCAACATCCCCCGAGGCTGTTTGCCTGTGGCCTCAGCCTGCGTAAGAATGATGCCGTCAGGTTTCATTTATGTCAGGTTGTGCAGCCGAATGCTGTAATCTTCAGGTATGAGTTAGTGAGCTGGAATGAAGAGTTTCAGACTCATCATTGTACATTTGTAGTTTAAAACCTGTGTAAAGATGCCATTTTTCTCATTTAGAAGGTAGAAGTTCAAGGGTGAATTACCAGCCACATGTTGTGCTAACAATACAAATCTCTTCATCTCTTCAGCACATCACCGACACTTCTGAAATCTAACAACAAAGGATTTGAATGTTTTTGGATTTGCAAAATCACAAAGTGACAAATCGTGAAGTCTTGACCTTACACAGTTGTTTAAGGCACAATGTCTTCTCCTAAAATTCTAATGACCCCAGCAAAGAGTTGTCAAGTACTGATGTGACTTTGAGCATTGTATACTCTTCTTGGCTATTTTAGGTGAAGGAACTCTGATAAGGTCATTTTTCCACGTGGATCCTTTCTAAGACTTAAAACGTGTTCATATTTCGTAAAATTCTAGGTCTAAAAATGTTTTAAAATGTCTTAAAATGTTAGGAAAGAGTTAAATTTGATTCATTATTTGATTTGGTTGATGTGAAGATGTATGTGAGATTACAACCGTATTTGTGTATATTTGACTATAAGGATTTAGTGGTGCTGGAGGCTTGGGGATGTCGTGAGCACCTACTTGTGGGACTAGGCAAACTACTGTAGCTGGTCAGCTAACCACTAAAATACTACATGATAGTGCTAACTAGCCTCAATAGCCCGCCAAGCTAGCTTGCTTGCAAACTATCAGTTAGGAAACTATAAGTATTTGCACCATTCAGTGTAGTTCAAACCATGCTTCTTGTGTAGAGCAGTTTAAACTGTGGCAGAAAAGCGTTTTTAAAAGTGGATGTTGGGATGCAGCTAATCCGATAGCATCCTCAATTGTGGACTCTCTGGCTCTCCACTCCCTCAGAAGTCAGGACAGAAGGCAGCTGGTCAACGGCACAAAGGTTCCTGTCAAAGTTCACCAAAGCAGAAACTGTACATGAAAAATCAGCACAGATTTACTTTATTTATATATATATATATATATATATTAATGTATAGATTTTTCTAAGAAATGATGCTGTTGTACACACTGGTGTGATCAAACCCTTACGACTGTGATGAACCAGAAGAATGGGTTTTCTTTCTTTTACTTTTTGCCGTACCAGGTGAGTAGACATGTTTCCTGTTTACAACCTGCTGGAGTGATTTGGTGGAGCAGCACAGCTGCAGTTCAGCAGGAAGCTAACGATGATTTCAGCTCATTTGTCTCAGAGGTTTACGGCTCAAACGATGGATGCTGGGAAACAGAGTAATAAATGATTTATCTGGGTCTCATCAGCCATGAAACATAACTCATAGTTTTATTGTTATGATCCTCACTGGGTTTGACTTCTGCTGAGAGTTTTAAGGCGTGTGGTAATTAACACACGAATGGGGCTGGATGATGTTAGATGTGGGCTCTGACCCTCCGTGTTGGACTAGTTCCAGCGCAAACACACAGCTCGACAAATCATCTTAATGTGTCAGCGAGTGAAGAAATGATTGTGTTTGGGAACATGCAGGAGACTGAGCTGAGATGGAGCAAACAGATGGCCACATGTAGAACATTAAAGGTCAAATTAGAAGCATTTTTTAGTATGATTTTGTTTTGGAAGTATTTTATGCCTTTACTGCTAAGTCCACAGTAGAGAAATGACAAGAAAAGAGGGAGAGAGAGAGATCGGGAACGACAAGCAACAAAGGTGCCTGGTAGGACTGGAACTAGGGACGCTGCAGTTCATAGCTAACCCATAGACCTTCAGTCTGAACTGCAGATGTTTCAGCAGCAGCAGTAATGTTCCTGTGAGCTCGACTCACATCCCCGTCTGTGAACATGTGGTCGGACGGCCGGACTGAAGCTCTCGCACCATCTCAAACTGCGCTGTTGTTGTTGCTCGGCTGGATGATTACAGACTTCGCAGGTCGTCTGATGGTCTTACAGCTCATTGAGTTTGTTGTTTGCTGTCCTGTAACTCTCCGGCATTAGACCAGACAGAAATCTGTCTACAGTTATGTCATGAAGCAGCCGAATGTGTTCGTCAATGGCTCGATCTTTTAGTAATATGCTCCATGTAAAAGTACATTTGATGGAAAAATGGAGGACTCAACAATTACTCCTTATGCTTTCACTTGATGTTGTAATTTAATGGTGCATATTCTCAAATTAATTTTCAGTTCTTCAAATGACTTTAAGCTTGCACACAGGGAACCTGGGGGTTTCGGGGCCCTGGGTAGCTGCTCTCTTTACCCGGTCCATAATCCAGCTAACGTGCACATTATAATGTGATAAAGTAGCCCAAAAGAACCCTGAGAACCTAAATAAAATGCCACGTTATGTGAAAAAAGCTAACAGCCTATGTCTTTTCAAACATTTGACGAGTCTTCGATTGATTTCCTTCCTGCCAGTTTATTCCTATTAAAACCTTAAATAGAAAGAAGTTAGGTTATCATCACATTGTAATGCAGTTTAAAGCAGACACTACGTATTTCAAAATGCTCACTGAATTCATGGAAGTGCCAACATCTAAAATCTGAATTCAGACGTGAGATGACAGAAATTGGTCCGATTTTCTTTCACACCATTTGTACAGTCGCATCACTCTGGTTGTATCAGAACATTATTGGCAATGCTGTAAATCAATGAGCAGAGCTGTTGTACAGTTTATGTGTATCAGGGCTGTCACTTTTTCCAAAAGTCAAGTTTGAATGAATTTGAAATGACTCGCAACTCGTTTGAATGAATTCGAACATTATTTTTGTTATTTTATTAACTTTAGTTTACTGATAGGTCAATAGGGCATGCAACAGGTCAAGCTGATTTTTAGAGCGCCCTCTGCTGGATCACAAGGGAAACTACTTCAAACGGTCTGTTGCATTTATAGACTTTTGAATTCAAACAGCTCATTACAGTTGGAGTATTAACTTTTTCAAATAAAAAGTGACAGTCCTAATAATATAATATAATATAATATATAGATTCATTAACAACAGACACTCCCTCCTGGTTATTTTACCCATTAACAATTTCTTAATTGATTAATAATGGGATGTGGAATTAAATATCACATAAGTTAACTGCAGTTGTAATAATGACAATATTAAGTATTCGAATTATTAATGGCACCAACAGTAGTAGTAGTTGTAATGATTCTGGTAGTTTTACACTCAACACATTTTCTTGTCAACACTGCAACTGTTAATGTGATATCTGAAGCACACACACACACACGCACACTCACACACTCGTGCACACAGACAGGGATCGATGGATGCAGGTGGAGCAGTCAGACCCTGAGGAGGATGATCTTACCGGGAGGAGAAAGGAGATCTGGCCTTTGTAAAGGGAAACCCCCTCTCCAATCCCACAATCCCTTTCTCCACTGCCACGTCTCTGATCGTGTGTGTATGTGTGTGTGTGTGTGTGTGTGTGTGTGTGTGTGTGTGCACGTGTATGTCTACATCCTCTAAGTCTGTCAGTGAGGAGTTGTTAGGGGTGAGGCGGGGGAGTTAACGCCCTGCAGGAGGGATCAGAGCTGAGGGGGGAGTCGGGGTGAGGGAATCATTGCTGTCTGTAATTTCAGTCCCGTCTGAATCCGTCATGTCAGTGATTTTCACAGACTGCCTGAGTCCCGCGACCTCGTCCACTTCCTGTAACATGACGGTAAAAATAACCCGCTGCATCCAAACTGACGTTTCTCAGACGGTTTGTGAATGTTGCATGATTGTGTTTGGGGAAATCATTTTTTCTGGCAGAATTCATTACAAATCTGAGGTCACACCCAAGCTCTCTGATCCAGTTGGACTGCCAGTGCACCACACTAGGGCTGCAACTAATAATTATTTTCATTATTGATTAATAATCTATAGACGGTTTCAAATCCCAAAGATCTTCAATGCACAACAATATAAAAACAGAAAATGCTCTCGTTTGAAACGTCATATTTCCATCATGTTTTCCACATGGTTTTCCATCGTTTGAGCTCTGACTGGAGCTCTTTGAATGACGCCATATTGTTGTGTCATCTTCTTCTTCTGCGATGCTTTAATGGCACAGACTGGAGAATCAGCTCCACCAGCTGTTTGTCTCCATCAGCCAACAAACTAATATTCACATAACTGTAGTGGATGAGAACAGGCATTAATTTGCCTTTTCATTTGCTAGTTGTTTGGAAATTTGATTAAAATCTGCGCTAAATTTGGATGGAAACTTGACTAATGTCCTAACAGCTGGTTGTATATGGAGGGAGACGGCAACCCCTCTCTCTAAAGTAACCCTCTCTAAACATCTTGGTGTCTGGTGTCAGATGTGAACACCCGCCTTGATCTTTCCGGTTGATCTTTTCCTGATTGAAGTTCACACTTCATGAGATGCAGTCAGAAGCTCTGAAAAGCTCGTAAAGTGGACATTTGGGCTTCGATTAATTTGTCACACAACTTCTTTTGCTGGTTAGTTATGAGGGTTTTGTCAGACCACATAACTAAACAACCAGCATCACTGTTGTGTGTTACACCTGTAACCACACCCAGCAGTAAGCTTCGACATCCTGCTGAAACGTAACTGAATAAAATGAAACTCAACACAACGTTTAATTTTCAGTTTCGAAACTGAAACTGAAAGCAACGGTTGCCTGTTTTCTAAATGTGTAGGTCAGCAGTGAAGTATACATTATTTGCAGTTATTCCATGGCCAAAAGAAAATACTTTGCCATGGTATAATTTCAATCATGCACCTCAGTGTCCCAGTATATAAAATAATGGACTGCATGCACAATCCTCCGTATGAGACACCTTTATTGCTTAGTTATGGGGCAGAAATGAGTGAAAACAACATTTATAAACACTTCCTGTTTCCATAAATGATATTTTAGTTATGGTACGATCTCACTGACCACCAGGCACCAAGATGATGTATTCCCCAGTAATCCTGATGCAGATAAATGGTGAGACTAATTAATTTACTGTTGCCTGTTGCCCGTAGATTTGGTAAACTCCACACCTGCTGCAATGGAAACGAAGTTAAATTGTACAGGCTGGAGACAATTACAAATCCCCCCCCCCCCAAAACTCCCTATAATACTGAAGGATGAGTCAGAGCCTCTGTGGATTTGAACCAGCGAGTCATGGAGAGCAGCAGATCTGCAGCTCTGTGTGTGGTTGGTGGACAGATTTAGCCTGCAGAGTCGAGTCATCTAACAGAGCTGTGTGCAGCACGTTAACACTCTGACAAATCATCATCTTGTTAAATCAGAAACATTAGCACAGTAAACAAATGAAACCACCACTCAGAAGATCCCTGAAGCTGCGTTTCACACTCTGATATGATCCACCAGGTCAGAGCTGGAAGCCATCAGGCTCTGTGTGGTTTGATATACTGAGGTTTTGTGTGGCTCTAAAGTTGGGATTAGATTAGGTTACATTTTATGTTTTGATGGGGGAAACTGTGTTGCAGCTGCTGTTAGAGGTGTGTAGTCCAAGTTTGTGGTGGTCAGTAAAAGTTAAACAGGATGGACTTGAGAAGCTGACCCCGTGCTTTGCTTTTACCAACACAGTTAGTTGTAATACTCATTAGAACTGCTTGTTAAAGAATAGCTAGCATTACACTAGCTTGATGTGATGCAGCATGTGCCTAAAAAGCTATTTAAAACACCACGTTCCTATTATTTAATTACACGCATCTACAGTAGGTTTGTGATATGTCATATATCGTTCATGATAATACCGGTATAAATCTTAACATGATAAAAATGTGTCATATCACAAGCTCAGCTCAGGCGACAGTGATTGATAGATCATGACGTTGTTTGTTTGCATTAGGGAAATTAATCAGAGCAGCACGTAACGTCGCAAACAAGATTTACCGGAATTTTCTACTAAAACGACTAAAACTTTGGCAGATATTCACTCGATTCGTCTAACTCAGTCTTCAGATCTTCAGATAAACCTAGGAATACTTTTTTACACAGAACGAGGAATTTTATCCCCTGTCACTTATTTGTTTATGGCTAATATGAACAGAAGGAATGATCACAGCAAGAAAACCCTGTTTAGTGTTCATATGGGCACCTGACTGTTAAGAAACATGTAGTATCTACAGGTGAAAACTGTGCAGAAAACCAAAATGAAACAAAAGTCTGTGGTTGTAATTAACTTTCCAACAGTATACCTAAATGTGTGCAGGTGAGCGACCAGACGTGGTGAACCTGCTGTTATTGGAGGCCTTCAGACAAACTGTATGAGTTTATACTGTACACGACTTATACAAGTGAATAAAACTAAATAAGTGCTGAAATAAATAAATAACAATCTTGGACCATATTTATTAGATGAGTGTATAAGAGGAGGAAGATGGAGGCGCTGCCACAAACCTGCTGCCTCTGTCTAATCGTGTGTTTTTGGAGAAAGTGGGTCAGGACGGCCTCGGGGTGCTGCTGGCCTCAGGATACATGATGCAAACGCTCAAAGGCTCAGACTCGCCTCCCTGCTGCGTGAGTTTCACCAGAGATGATGTTTGTACTGTAAGAAAAGAGAAGGTCCTAAAACACAAAAGCAGCGGCCCACCGAGAAAATCAGTGTGAAGGTAAAGGCCAGACTAAAAGCTTTTTTAACAGCTGCTGATGGAACATTTGAACACCTCCTGATTTGTTCCATATCAGTGTACAGGAAGTGTCAGAAATCCAGAAATGGCAGTTGAGTTGTTAGGTTTGTTGCCATCAACCTGTTTTTATGTGCATTTCAAATTTTTGCATAGAAAAACTGACTGGAGACGTCTGAAATTTGAACAATAGCTGATATCTTTTTTTTTTTTTAAATGAGAAGATGCAATAAAAGCTTTCATTTTTTTCACTATACCTTGACATTGCAGAACCTCCATCTTCTTCTCCTGTAGATAAAGCATTCATTCACCGTCATGGTCCTCTACTCCACCCGAAAGACCAAAGAAATTAAAAGAGGAGGGTTGTCAGAGTCGATGTAACTGAGCCCAGTATCCCTAGAAATTACGCCCATGTTTGATGAATCCGCACTGCATGCAGCGTTCACGTTCAGTGCCAGTGTAGGAAGAAGTGTGGCCTTCATGTAGCGAGGTGTAAAGTAAAGATTTGGAGGTCAGGAGAGGTTTGAGTTTATGTACCGTCACAGACCTACAATCAGTGTTTGCCTTTTTATTAACCGTTCTAAAACACTAACCGTATTTCAACCTTAACCAGAGTTCATTTGCCATAACCACGATCTTTGCCTGCTGTAGTCGACCTCTATCACGCCACAGAAAAGGGTCCTCTCTAAACTGTTGACACAAAGTTGGAAGAAAACTATTGTCTAAAATATCATTGTACATTAAGATTTACCTTCATTTGAACTACGATGTCCAAACCAGGAAACACAGAGCCAAACCAAAAGTACCGACCGTAACATAAGCATTAACATTTTCATGGTTATTTTTAGGCAAGAGCACTTGTTTAAAAGTGTAGTTTGACATTTTGGGATATTCTGTACAATTATTATTAGAGTAAGATGAGTAAATCGGTACCACTCTCATATCTGTAGATGGCTAGTTTAGCTTAGCATAAAGACTGGAAACCAGCAGATTTTCTTACATTTCAGTTTTTGTATGAATTAAACGCCTCATTTGTGTGTTGCTTTGGACAGAAGCAACAAACAAGATATAAAGTGTTTAATTAGTGAGCGGCTTTAGAGGTGCTGGTAGGCTGCTAGCTGTTCCTCCCTGTCTTCAGGCTTTATGCTAAGCTAATCTAGCCATGTCCTGACTGTAGCTCTGTTTTTAAAGAACAGATATGTGAGCAGTGTTGATCTTCTCGTTTCACTCTTCTCCTTTAGGGAAAGTTAGTCGTCTTGTTTACATGTAGAAAATGCAAAGGAATTGTATATGTTTGATATGTAGGAGACAGGGCTGAGATAAGATGAGATGTTGTTAATGCGGAGCAAGTTGGTCTGTGTCTCCAAAGCTTTTGAACCTTAGACAGAAGAATATAAAGGTCTAGTAGATACAGTATATTATGGTCATTTTGTGCTACATGGCAGTAAAAATTGCCAAAACTTATTACCTCATTAAACTCACTGTACTCTGCAGGTTCACTCGAGAGCTTCCTCTTCATTAGTTGATGATGTACGACTGGCTGCTCTAATCAGAGAGCTTGGAGCAATTACAGCGAGGTCTGGGCTATTTAGAGACATTAGTGAGCTGCTGGTTTGAGCTACTCCATGCTAACCATGTTAGCATCTTCCTCTGTCCTGCCTGACCAACCAGCCAAGGAACAAGACTGAGTGCAGCCACGTGGAAGCTTAGTGTGTGTGTGTGTGTGTGTGTGTGTGTGTGTGTGTGGGGGCTTGGGGTGGGGTGGGGGTGGGGTGGGGTGGGGTTCTGGATAAAGCTTTGACACAGTTTGTGTTAACAATGAACTAGCAGTTAATTAGCCTGTGTAGCTGTTTTTTCGTGCAATGCAATTTGTGTGTGTGTGTTGGTGAACATTACAGGAGAGGATGTGATGGGAGGAACATATGTGTGAGCATGTTGTGTTTTGTAGTGAATCGTCTCAGTAACAAAATGTACAAAATTTCTTCCAAACCCCGACATAAAACTCTGCTTTACTTTTCAAAAACTTTATCCTCCGACAGAAACAAGCTAAAATGTCCAAATGTACAACATCTTCTAACCTTGAATAAAACCTACCCATGTGGCGGTTACTCAGCACTTCCTGCAGTCAGCTGCTTCACAGTAAAACCCACGAATCAGTTCTCTTTGCTTGAAGGTTTTTACTGTGAAGCAGCTGCAGCACACGTTGGGTTTGTATTGTTAGCCGACAGTCTGACAGGAAGCTCTGCAGACGCTTTGTTTTGACTGTTGTTCACCAAAAAATATCCAGCTTTTTTAAAAGCATCAGACTGGTGTAAGTAAATAATATGTTTAGCCAAGCTAGCGGCATCAGCTAATGTAGGGATGGCAGTATCCGTTAGTCTGGGATTGTCATGAAGTTTGGTTCATCGTTCATGTTCCCCTCAGGATGAACTGTAAAAACTTTGGTCATCCTCTGACTTTTCATGTAGCGCCATCATCAGGTCAACATGTTAATGTCTCCAAATACTTTGGAGACATTAACATGCCTCAGCTGTAATTTGTGTTTAGTGCTAATTAGCAAATGTTAGCATGCTAACACACTAAACTAAATAACGAACATAGTAAACATTATACCTGCTAAACATCAGCTTGTTAGCATTGTGACTGTGAGCATGTTGCCATGCTAGCATTAGCATTTAGCTCAAAGTACAGCCTCACAGAGCTGCTAGCATGGCTGTAGACTAGCATAGATCCCTTCTTGTATTTATCCGTTTATTCTGAAAATCAAAGATCAGCTATATGTTTAGTTTTGGGGCGCTGTAACAAAATCAGGGAATGTACCTTTAAATAATAACAGCACACGCACATGAATCTGGACACACTGCAGCTGCAGCACGGCTCAATTAGCTGCTAGCTTTCTACACAGGAGATATTAGCCACCATTACCACCTCATGATGCACACACACACACACACACACACACACACACACACACACACACACACACACACACACACACACACATCCAGCCTCTTCTCCATCCTTTCTCTCATACTCGCACACTCTCCACAGCTCAACACACACACTTGAACACACAGTCTTCTGCAGCCTGTTCAGCAGCAGCAGCAGCTTCCTGTCGGTGTGTGTGTGTGTGTGTGTGTGTGTGTGTGTGTGTGTGTGTGTGTGTGTGTGTGTGTGTGTTTCTGTGCTGTTTATGCCGCGCTCTGCCTTCCCCTCCCTGGGATCCATTTTGGAAAGTGACAGCCTGCGGTTTGAACCAGACGGTATTTAACCAGGCTGTGGCTCCCAGACTCGCTTTAAAAGCTTCCTCTGTAGACCTGCAGGAAAATTAGCACCTCGCTTCCTCCTGTGTTTGTGGTAGATGATTGGAGGGGCAATCTTTTTTACTTTATTGCCGCATTAAGACATTTTAATGCTGCAGATTTTCTGTGTTTGTTCAAATGAATGTCCGCTGTCGGTTTTCTCCTGCCAATATGTCCAAGAGTGAGCGGTTCAGAAAAAGTTGGGTTCAGTTTAAGTCAGGTTTGGGGTTGAATTGTTGTGCATGCAGCGACACATAATCCTTACATACATACATAGAGAAGATTTTTAATTGCTCACATATTTAAAAACTTTAGGGAACCTGGTTAGACAACCACAGTACTGAGAGTAATGTACAGTTGTCACACTTCTTTTCACACTGCTTGCTCTTGCTGTGTTGATCAGTTTGAATGTTTGATGATATACATTCCTCAGTTGAAGTTTAACTGGGAGACTTTGACAACTGAAATGAACAAGATGCGATCAGCTGATCGTTGTACCAGAGCAGACTCATCAGGTACCATCAGGTTTAGGTATCTGAACTGGTGTCGGATGGATGCATCCCTTCCTTGACTTTTGAGTTTTAGTTTGGTTAGAACTTTAGTTACTTAAAGGAGTACTCCAGCAATTTAGGATCCTACATTTCCCATAATGCAACTTGGTACCCTCCCTGCCTGGTAAACACCAGGCATCTTTCTCCATATCTCCAGTTTGTAACACAGAGTTTATGTTATAAATGTCCCCAAGCCTGGTCCAAAATAACCCTGATGACATCACTATGACATCATCAGGGTTATTTTCTCAGACTTCATGTGGAAAAATTGTGTTAAATTGTCAAAAGCTAAATGATTCTAAAGGATTCATATTTGTCAGATTTAATAAACGGTTATCGAGCCCCAGTCCTGTTGTTACATGTGGTATTTGTACATGGGTGACTCTAAAACTATTGCCTGATCAGTGCGGCTGCTGTCCTCCATGTGGCAGACATCGAGGTATATCAGCTTTACTTGGTAATGAAATCCTCAAACATTAAAAATGTAATGTTAGCAGGAAGTCCAGACATCTCCTCTGAAAACCATCAACATAATATCCACTTCCTCTCTGACTCGTCTGACTGCTCCTCACTGAGAGGAGAGGGGTGGTGTGTTTGTGTGTGTGTGTGGGGTTTTTTAGTTTTGGACATGGAGTTTGGTTTTGGTAGATTCTTAGTGTTTTGATTTTACAAGGATTTACAGCGAGTGTGACACTGCAGCATCAAATTGCAGACCTGCTCTCCAGCTAACCCTCCCTGCAGCTGACTGAGCACTTAGCTCCAGTGTGAACTACGCTCTCATTATTTATTCATGCTTTATTTTGCACCAGGAACCATTTGTTCTACCCCCATCCACCTCTCTCTGCCCCCTCCGCTCTCTCAGGGCCGTAATGGAGCATCGATTCCAATTCCTCCGAGTCTTGTCCTGAGACGCGACTCCCTCCCCATAAAGCTCCCCTGCTTCCTGAATGCCGGCGATTAAGCCTCGGGTGATTGGCTGTGCCACAGGGTTTGTTTCTGCCTCACTTTTTTTGGGAGTCGTCCTGTTTTGGTAGCGAGGAGATGGAAGGGAGCTCTCTGTGTTTGCAGAGGGGTTTTTGTTGTTTTTCTTTGAGGCTTTGGAGAGAGTTGAGAGTCAACAGAGGGGTGCATCACTGCTTCGTGTGAAACGGGAGAGTAAAACAGGGACTGATGCAGATATGAAATGAGGGTTGCTGGGAGTCCTGGTGGCTCTGCAGGCTGATGACAGCTTGAATTTATTTCTAATTATAATATGACACAAGGAATCCACATTTTTGATTGGTTTGCAGCTGTTGTGTCTGTTGGATGGCAGTATCAATCGGTCAGTCCACCACTTCGGTCCTGATTGAAATATCTCAACAACTCTTTGATAGATTGCTATGACATTTTATACAGATATGAATGTTCCCCAGAAGATAATTCCTACTGACTTTGGTGATCCCCTGACTTTTCCTCTAGCGCCACCGTGAGGTTGACATTTTAGGTTCAGACTGTCCACAAATACTGGATGCATGAAATTTGGTTCCGACATTCATGTTCCCGTTAGCATGAACTGTAATAACTTTGGTGATCCTCTGACTTTTCATCTAGCGCCATCATCAGGTCAAAATTTTAATGTGTCCACTAGTTTGGTTTATGACCAAATACCTGCAAAATGAATTGCATTCCCATCAGCCTCAGCTTTGTGTTTGTTGCTAATTATCAAACGTTAGCTTGCCAACACGCCAAGCTAATGTGGTAAACATGGTAAACATTACAACTGTTAAACATCACCATGTTAGCATTGTCAGGGTGAGCATATTAGCACCCTGATGTTAGCATTCAGCTGTGGCTAAGGATCCTGAGTGAAGATTATTTTGTCAGACTTAAAACTACAAACACACAAAATGACCAGATCCTTGAAATTCAAAGAGAAGGAGAATAAAATTCATAATATTCATTTAAAAAATAATTGATGGTGTCTCCAGCTGAAGATTTATTGTAGACAAGGAGCTCCCAGGTTGACCAACCAGGTAAATCCAGGTCATCAGGTTTGGTGTAGTAGTGTCAAAGCTGGTTTTAGGGAAACCCAGCTTACAAGTGGAATCAGTCTGCATTAAACTTCTCTTTTCAAATAGGGAGTAAGTACTTTTCCACAGGTGCTCTGACTCTTAATCCCTTATTCCACTTCCTGTAATGTGTGTCTTGGTAGTAATTTCAAAAACAATCTTTTCATTAAGAAGATATTAGAGCTTTAAGGGAGCAGAAAGTACTGACATGACCTTTTTTTAATAGCTGGTGAACACTGCTAATTAGCATTCATAATAGTTTGCAGTTGAGATTTAGTTACTTCGAAGTTACAGTTCTTTTGCACACGTGCTATTTTGAACTGAAAAAAAAAAAAAATTATTTATATATATATATATATATATATATATATATATACACAGTATATTTCTGCACAAGGATCGCTTTAGTTAAATTAAGACCTGGCTTGAATTTGAAGAGAATCGGACAGTTTTTAATCTTTATATAATGCAGAGATACCTGCTTTATCGCCTTTTTATAAAGTGTCTGCGAGATCTTTTCTTCTCAGCCCTCTCTTTTAGATTAGAGGTTAAGAAGCTTGTTTTTTTTTTTTTTTCTTCAGTGTTTCAGAGGTTGGTGGGGAAGGTGAGCTGCAGGACCCGGGTGGAGGCACAGGAGGTGTCATGTTAGCATGAAAATGGGATCTTAACTGAATGAGCAGAGGCAGGGAGGGTATATCCGGTAATGTTTAACACATATTGAAGCCAAATCGCTGGCAAAGATGCCGGCCCATGTGTGGCGTTTGAAGGGCGGGAGAGGACACAGCGGGAGGCGAAGGCAGAGGGATTGAGGGGACTGCTGACTTGACATGTTGGATTTTCCAATTCCAAACGTTTGTAAAGGGCAGCAGCTCCTGTTTTTTTTTTTTTTTTTTTTTTTTTTTTTTTACTGTATTCACTTTCTTCTGCCTTTTGCTGGACAAGGACAGCTGGGGTTCAGATCCAAGAGGTTTGACTGAACCTTCAGTCTTTTGTGTTTGAGCTTCACTGATAGAAAATGATGCTGTAAAAGATTTCTTTATTTCCTTCCACTCTCCACATCCCGGTAATCTTTGAGAACAATCCAAGCTGTCAGCTGGGGACCAAGTTGTGACATTGCAAACCAATAAAGACTTGATGGAAGTCATTTTGCAATAGAAAAACTCAATTTCCTCATTTCGTGGTTTGCTGACAAGGAGAAACTTTGCTGCAGTCGTCAGAAAAGAGCACAACTTTGTCATTTTCTATCAGAAACGTTCCATGTTCTCATCCTGCGGTTGAATAAGGTGTAGACATTTTTTTGGCTGCATGTTTTAAACCAGCTGAGGCAGATTAAGTAGTAAAAACACACAGAAATAACATAACAGCAATAAAACTTCATTAAAATGATAAATCACACGACCTCAAACCACAACAAGAAGCATCGAATCATCACAATATTCAAAATACTCGACCATGAAAGTTTAACAAACATCCACTTAAAAGCTTTCTCCAGAGCTTTCAACCGTCTTTATTAGTGGATCGAGGTTTGCTTGCGGTAGAAAGTTCTAGAAGAAAGCAACTAAGTGGACCTTCTGTTGAGATATGTCAAATTCTAATCGGTTGATGAGACCAGGCAAAGAGCAAAGTAACTAAATACATTTACTCAAGTACTGAACATTAAGTACAGTTCTGAGCAATTTATTTACAATAAGTATTTTTGATACATAATGACATTTTAACCTACAACCAACATTCATACTTACCTTCAGGACACTGACATTTTTGGAGTATTTTTTGTATGTGTTTGACTATGTTTACTTGGCCAAATGTATATGGACACTTGAAACATTCCAGTAGGGCTGCAACTAACGATTAATTAATTGTTTGGTCTATAAAATGTCAGGAATTAGTGGAGAACAATGCCCGTTACAACTTCCTAAAGTCCAAGTTAATGTCTTTAAATAGCTTGTTTTGTCTGAAAGATTAGCTATCCTAAATCTTCACAACTGAGAAGGTAGAACCAGGGAATTTTGGCATTTTTGCTTTGAAAACGGATCATTCGATTATCTAAATATTTGCAGATTCATTTTCTGTCGATCAATTAATCAAATACTTGTTTCAGCTCGGCATTCCAGCCATATGCGATAACTAAACATGAATCCAAAACCACAGGCAGTGTGGATTTTATAGATTTTCTTTTGGCCGGTTTGGTCAGGGAATCTATCAGAGTGGAGGACACACTGATGGATATGCAGTAATACATTTATTATAGCAAACAGATTTATTGGCAGAACATAGCAGCTTTAAACAGGAGCTTTGGAGAATCAGCTGATGTCGCAGTTTTCTTTTGAAGCCAAAAAGTGACAAATGTTTAATTTGGAGCGTGAAGCATGAGTTCTCACGTCTTAAAATGAACACGTGACACAACACAACCTTTCCATTATAAAAAACAACAACAGAACCAAGAGAAAATCCCTCAGCGTTGCGTCTTCACCTTCTCATCCCTCCACGCTCTGCTCCTCCTCCTTCCTCCTCCTGATGGCTCGTGATGTTCGCTGCCGTCTCCCAGATGATGGATGAGGAGCTCAGGACGAGACGAGGCTGAGGGCTCCTCCCGCTCCGTAGCCTTTAAGGGATAATTTAAGGGATAATTAGATCTGGAAAACATTTGGGCTCTGGGACGTGCAGATGTCTTTTTCTTACGCGCATAATGGAATCTGCACAACAGATGGCGCTGAGCATTTACGCTGAGGAAGACCATGCCCCTGGGCTGAAGACCTCCAGTAAAATGTCCATCTATTCATCTGCTGCTAAACCAAATATCTATATTCCGTTAAGATCACAGATGTATTTTTTATTTGCTGCAGGATTATTGACAAACATCTCATCAATCCCACATTTACAGTAAAGACCAGAGACAGGAAATCAGAAAATCTATACACACTTCTTCCACCTGCTGCTGGTCTCTGATTGGTTAATTAACAGCAAGGTGTCTTCCACCAGTGAGCTCATATCGTCACTCTGTACGCTCTGTAGTAATCTGATTACTCCTGACTTTCAGCTGTAAATTTGATTTCAGGAGGATGCCAAGCCTGGTTTCTGGTTTCAGGTTAAAGGATTCAGAAGAACCTGGTTGATTTAGCTGCCTTTCTCTCTTGGTGTATATGTGCATTATAATGTACCAGATGATGAAATATACACAAACGCATTATATCATCTCCTACTTTTGGCAAATATTGCAGTGCCAAATAGTAAAATAGTGCTGGTTAGAGTATATATGTCACAGTCTGAAGACTAATAATGAGGTCAGATCTGTTTTTAAGATGAAATAATGAGATGATTATTAAGTTAAAACCAGCGAGTCCTCATGCCTAAACAACTAAATGGGTCATTTGTCAGTGCTCTCCAAAATGACCCATAAGACAGTTACAAAAATAATTCCCATGAGTGTTTTCCTGATGGTTTAGTTAAGTCTAGGCAAACAAAACGACTTGGTTAAGGAAAACGTGACAGTCATGGTCAAAACAAACCGACTGACTCCGGTTAGCAGCATCGGGAGAATCTCCTGGTGCACAAGAGCTTGACAGGTATCACATCGCAGTGAGTGATTCCTCCTGAACTTGGAGGAAAGATGCTCTAATGTGACAGACCTGCAGACTGTGTGTGTGTGTGTGTGTGTGTGTGTGTGTGTGTGTGTGTGTGTGTGTAGTGGTGTGTCTGAGCATGTGCAGAGCCTGCTGACATTTTCCAGCCTGCCCAGGCTTGTGAATAATTGATCACAGGCCTCACCTCTTTGAGTCTGTGGTAGTGCTCACTCACTCGTCCATCCAACGCCTCCTTCGGTCCGTCAGTCGCTCTCGTTCTCTCTGGATATATAAATGTTCTTGGCTGTCTTCTCCTCTGTGCACTCCTTTATTCATTCATCTTAATTTCCTCCTGTGTATCTCCATGTTCCCTCTTTTTTTTTGGGTTTCTCAGAACTTTTCAAAGGCTGTATTGAGCCATAACCTCAAACCTCAAATGAAGCTGGGATTCAAATAATAACCCAGTCTTAAATAATCTTAAATAATACAGTGAACTGGAATGTCAAAATAATGACCAGATATAATCATGGATATTATATGTTATACAAAGGCTCACAGGGGAAAAGCAGCAGTATATGCATTTTGTTCATTATTTGCTCTAATGTCATCAGTACAACAGAGTGATGTCAAACCATAACAGAAACTGTTTTCACTAACTTCTATTCACTTCTGTTTGCTGTTCTTTCTTTCACTTTTAAGCTAATGTCAATGAAACTTAACGCCTCCTGCAGATGCAGAGACTCACCAGCTGAACCTGCACCTCTCGGCTTTACGGAGCTTCTGAGTTTAGAGTTTCAGCTCATTGTTTGTCTGTCTGGCTGCAACTTTACTGTTCTGGTTCCCTCTAAGCGCTCTCATAGCGTTGTTTTCAAAAGCTGTAAAAAGCCGCTGGTGAACATAGTGGAGCATTTAGCAGCTAAAGAGCCAGATATTTCCCTCAGGAGCTGGTGGAGACCAAAAACAGAGCTAACAGAGAGGAAATACTGGACTTGGATCCATCAGGTGACACAAACACGACTCCACATGAAGGATCATGTTGCTCTGTAACTGCTGGATGTGGAAATAAGTAAAGTTATCCTGCCATATAAACTTAAATGTCAGCGGTGTATTCACAACTTGTTCCCACTGCCTGCAAAATAAATCAGTATTTGCAGTTTAAGCCTGTGAAATATGAAGTAAGGTCAGCAGCAGACTGTGAACAAACAACAACAAAGGCAGAAAGTTTTGTAGAGACACTAATACAGCTTGTTTTTTTCCGTATTCTCCCATCAATCTTATCAATCGTTCAAAGGTCACACAGTTTGATGTGCACAGCCAGTAACCGGGTGTAGACATTTAAATTTGGTGCAAATCTGTGGAGCTGCCACACATTAATCATAATCTAATTACTATAAATGTCTTCGAGTAATGTCATACGAATTGTGGTGAAAATATGTTTAATATTTTTAAATGATTTATTTTGAATGAAGAAATTATTTCCCTTTGCTGTGGTGTTATTCTGCCATTTAGTTATCGGAAAGAAACAAAAACAATATAGTAACCTCTTCGAGTGTTGCCATGTTTAATACATTTTACATTGTTAAGAAAGGTATTCTGGTGTCGTCCAGGGATGATTCTGCCTCCTAGTGGATATGCTGTGTAATCCTGCAGGTACACACCGAGTACACAGGTAAGTATGTGACCAATGCTGCACTGTAGATGCTTGTCTATACGTGGACGCACGGTTGTGCTGCTGCAAGCCTTTTATTGTGAAATATTTGTGCAGGAAGTGATGAGTTCCATTAACAGTAGCTCAGCACAGAATTAAAAAAAAAAAAACGCAAATTAGAAACAACTGCAGATAATTATGAATGAAAACAGTATTTGTGTTAAAAAGACAACGTGAGAGCAGCAGAGTTGTGAGTAAGACATGAGTCTGTTGTGTACTGATGGTGTGGAAATGTACATTATACTGAATTTATGGAGACAACATGTAAACAGTGTTGAGTAAAGCAAACGAAAACAGGAGCAGATCGGACAACAGGGAGGCTAAATTATGTAATCAAGTATATGAATAAAATGGGAAATTAAAAATGAAGTCCTGTGTAAAGGCATGGTTCTCTCTAGTTAAGGTAAATAAAGACCAGTGTTTGAGGATTCTCGGTGTTCTCAGTCTTCTGGTCGTCTCTCTGCTCTTTCATCGGCGCTCGCTCAGTTTCTGCCACCAGCTGTCAGTTTGTCTCTGCTTCTGTTCTTTCCTTTTCTCCGTCCAGCCTTTCATTTCTGCTTCCCACCCCCTCTTCTTTATTTCTCTGGTGGCTTTCCCCTCATCTCTCCAACCCCCACCTCTCCATCCACTCCTGTCTTCTCTTTGTCTTCTTATCTTTTTCTGTCAGGAGCCATCAGAGGTAAACTCTATCCCCCCTCCTTCTCTCCTCTGCAATTTACTTCTCCTTCTCAATCTTCTTCGCCCTCTTCCTCATATGTGATTGTAAAGATCCTCTGACCACACCCTGCTGGACTGCTTTTATGCTGCAGACCAGAGATCCACACTTGTTTGAAAATCTGGATATTAAAGCTTCTGGAAAATACAATATACCAACCTCACTGGGCAAGATTTCTCATCTGCCGGTGTCTCCGAGATTTAGATTAGGCCTAAAAGAATATTGTGACAGTTTAGGAAACGTCGTTGTTGTCTTCTCCAGAGTCAGAAGAGAAGATGGATATCGGTTTCATGCGTGGCCAGGATGTGTTTAGCCTAGCTTAGCCCAAAGACTGGAAGCAGGGGGAAACTGCTAGCCTTGCTCCATCAAAAGAGAAAACACACCCTCAACAGCTTCCCTTGTTTACATTGTTAGCTTGTAAGCTAGCCACAGGTTCATAAATAATCACGTGGGCTTTGTTCAGATTTACGTTATGCAAAGCTGGACAAAACTCTTTAGATGCTCAGCGGTTCTTGGTCATTAAATATAGGTCTAATGTGTAAGTTAAGCCACAATGCCTTGTTTTCTATTTCTCAGTGTAAATCAGTTTGTAAAGTTTATTTTTAGCTACGCTAGCAGTAGGGATGGCAGTGTTAGTCGGTCATCGATTGTCACAAAATTTGGTGCTTAAATTCATGTTCCCTTCAGGATGAAGGAACTACTTTGACTTATGACTAAATACCTGCATGATGACATTCCCATTAGCCTTAGCTGTACTTTGTGTTTAGTGCTAATTAGCAAGTGTTAGCATGCTAACATGCTTAACAAAGATTCTGACCACGTTAAACATTATACCTGCTAAATGTTAGTATAAACATTGTCGTTGTGAGCATTTTAGCATGTTGAAGTTAACATTTAGCTCAAGTACAGCCTTTTTTCTTTCGCTCCTCTAATAATATCTGTCTCCTCTTTTTGTGGAACTGGATGATCTGCATGCATATAGGTTTTAAAAACAATCTTTTCATTACAGCATTAGTGAATTTTTTACTCTCACTGTAAAGTTAAGAGCCCACATTTACACAGACAACACAAAAAAATGTGTGTGTTATTTTGGATCAATTAAACAAGCATATATTAGCAACAAAATAGAGCTATATGAGTGTGTTTTAGCTGACTCATAGCCACACCTTCCCAGTAAACGGCTCTTATAATAACACACAGGCCAGTAAAATCTGCTGTTTGGTGCAGGCTGTTATCCTAACTACCTTCCAGTGCTACAACAACATGTTTAGCACAGGAGGTTTCACCGTTAGCCTTGTTAAAACCCTGAGAGGAGCACATGTTCCCAGACCCAGAAAGCTTTGGTGCACAAACAGCTTTACAGGGCTGAAAACCAGACTGGATAATCTGAGACAAAGAGGCAGCAAAAAGGAAAAAAATGAAGAAAGGAACACTTATAAAAGAGATATACTAGATGCAGGAGAAAACTGTAAATCTCCTAATTTAATGGATAAGAAGAACATGGAGGAGAAATGGAGCAGAGACAGAACATCAGTCACGCTGAGACACAAGCTGCAGGATCATTAATGTTGAGGAGGAGAGATATAAAACAGATGCACGTTGGCTGAACAGGTATTTAACAGCAAAGGTCTCATTAATGCCAGTGGCTTACAAACAGTGTTGGTCAGTAATGCTTTACTTAATAACGCCTTACAATAATGTGATTACCTTTTTTTTTTTTTTTTAGTAACAAATAGTATAAGGAATTCCAGCTGTTACTAATCCCAGTAACACTCTATTACTTTGACGTTTGGGGGTTGTATTATTATTAATGTTATGTAATTGATTACATTTAGTAACTTGCCCAACTGCGCTAATGAATGCTAATATTGCATCAATCCAGGGGCAGATAAACACCTTCTATTTTCTACTTTTAGTTTTCTGCATCATGTGCAACTTTAGTTTATTAGTAATTCTCAGACTCTCTTATACACCCTGCACAGGACATGAAAATGAATAGAAACAACCAGGAAATGACATTAACTTGAATTTGAGCCATTATTTGGATTCCTTCATATGATACCGGGTGCAGCAAGTGCTAATGCTGTAAATGAGGAAAGCAGAAAGCAGCCCAAAAATGAGACTGAAATTAGCTCAAACCTTAACAGAAATGAGTAGCAACAAGGTGGGAAAGAAACCCTGAGCTAATTTCCAACATATGTATTTAACAAGATGAAAAATGTATTAGCCAGTTATTCTGAGTTTGTTCAATAAATGTTTTCACTATAAGTAGCAATTAGAAGTTAGTTTCGTTTGAGGCTAAATTCTGTTTGATTTCAAACAAACTGACCAGATTTTAATTCATAATTGTTGGAAGAAAAAAAACACACAGCTGTCTCGCTCATGACACCGGAGGAGCCTCGTTATCTTTTCCAGCCTGTTGAAGCTTCTACCTGTGAACATCCGATAGAAAACACTTTCTTCATCCTCGTTCAACTCCTTTCATCTCCATCCGCTGCTCTTCAACAGCCCGCCTTCCCCCCTTCAAGCTCCCCACTGGCATCTGGACCATTTGAACCGGTTACCATGGGTAACCATGTGACTCGTTGCCATGGTAACCCCACTGGATGGGCAGGCGGGGGGTCTGTTTTGCTCTCACTTTGGTCTTCCACTCTCGGCGGTTCGGTTTGTGACGCTCAGTCTTTGTGTTTGAAGTTTTAAATTCTGATCTGCTGAGTCTCTGCAGCGATGTGTGTTGACGCTGCACTCAGCAGAGCGATTAAAGCTGTCAGAGGATGTTTAGACTGCGTTGCTGCTGCAAACAGAAGAACCGGAGGAACGGGGGGGGGTTCATGTATAAAACACAGGGCTGGAACCCTCTGCTTCCCCCGAGACAACACGAGTATGCTGACTCCATCAATGGCCGTCTATATTTAGCATGTTGGTGGGCGTGCTTGTTCAGATTAGGAAGTATGTGTGTGTCCGTTGTGTGTGTGCATTTGCTACAGCACGATGACACAGCCGTGTACAACAAAGAGTCTCAGTTGCTAGGCAACCTCATCTAAAAACGCTCACCAACCAAAATATAGTATGTATGCAGCAGCGGCAGCAGGTTCTCAGCTGGAGGAGTTGGAGTGTTACAGAGAAGCAGCTTCTGGGAATGTCATCTCTGAAAACAATCATTTGTGTACCTGCATGCTCATGGAAAACATTGATATGGTGATTTACACATTAAGTGAGCGCTCAGTAACAGGTTATCATCATCATCTTCATCGCTGATAACATGAGACATGAGCAGCCAAACCTGCAGCAGGTGCAGATTTTGTGACATGCTAATAAATGTGATGTTGAAGTCAGTCGTCACACAAATGATCAAATGCTTAGTGAAAAATCATGACTCTGCAAAGGATAAGCTGTCATGGTAAATGGATGGATGACAGACATTTTATAATATCTTGGTTATTGGGTGGGGCAGTGCTGCAAGAAGGTCCTGTGTTTGAATCTGGACTGGTTGGTGGGTTCGTTGTGTGTGGAGTTTTCTGTGGTTTTTGTGCATCTAATGATTATTTTCATTATGGTTCAATCTGCCTATTAGTTTCTCAATTAATCCGTTAATTATATTGTCTATAAAATGTCAGAAAATACTGAAAAATGCCCATAACTCACCCAGAACCCAAAGTGATGCATTCAGATTCCCAAAGATTAGTTTAAAAAAATAAAATAAAAAATATCATCAAATCCTCACTTATTTTATAGAAGCTTACCGACCTTAAGGCTCTCCATAGAAGCTTCTCAAACAATAATTCATTTTATTAGTTTTGTATTATATTTAGCCTACCTTTTAATCATTAATTTGGCCAACAGACTTTTGTAAAAGTATAACACAATATGATTGTGTCATCAGATCTGTATACTGTACCTTTTGATAGAGCAATCACAGATGAGCTGTGTTGTCAAAAGTTTGTTAAATAAGCTTTGTGCAGATTACTGACACCTGCTGGCATCATCTCTGGGTTTCATATCTTTGAAAAACTACAATGTCAGACTCATGATGGACGGTTTAAAAAAAATATCAAAGTCGATGCAGCAGAACCAGAGATAACATCTTTTTTCACTCCACTCCTCCTTCTTCTTTGCCAAAACCTGGCATCTACATTACCCACAATGCAACGCTACCTCCAACAGTTTGGTCGGAGATTTGGGTGTGTTATGCTTGTAGCGGCTAATGTAGCCTGCAGCAGAGATGAGCAGCAACATATTTCTGTGATTTTTGCATTTTTTTTAAATTTCGGTATCAACTGTTTTTCTTAAAAGGTACTTTCCTATATTTCCGTGTCCTTTGGAGCCATCTCCGACCGCCAGTTTGCAGATTTTACCCTTTAAAGAAACTCTTGAACTCCTGGTGTCACATTGAACTTTCCGGAGATAAAACTGTCCCTTGGTGACCTCCAGAGGCCGGTGGCAGAAGTTCAAGTTGCTCTTTGCCCCTTAAAGCCTTCCAGTTCCTCTCTGCACTGCAGTTTGAGCCAAGTTGAGTAATTAGTTGGTGGAGAATGACCTTGGCTAATTACATCGCTAAGAGCAGAGCAGCACAGAAAGTGTCTGTCCAGAGCTTCGTAATGCTGATCTGGCCTCAGAAGAAGCAGTTTTAGTTTAAAAATATCTCTGGGCTGAATTTTGATGGGCATTTGACGACAGCATAGAGGTCAGATATCATCATCTGAATTCTGACAACTCAGCCATTTTTTTAAACTGTTGGTTCAAAGATTAAAGTTCCTTGTTTTACATATTGAAGCAGTGGAAGCTTTTCTTAGTCCTCTCTGTAGATATAGTTATAATGTTTTTAGAGTGACCAATACAGAGACAAGTTCAGGACAAATTAAATCGATGTTTGAAGACAGCAGATGAACATCAGCTCAGTGGAAAAATACAATAAACTGGCTCGATGGAGGCCTGGGAAACAAAGAGTCCAGGTAAGCAGATTTGGACTGGAGGAAAAAGGCCAAGGTTTCCAAGACGACAGGTCTGTTGGCAAGGAGGTGTGGAGTCCAAGCCAATATGAGGAAACTTAAATGGCAGGCACACTGGGGGAAAAAGATGTCAAGACTTGTAGAATAAAGGCCAGAGGGGATGGAAGAGAAGACCGAGGTTGGATACAAACAACATACATGTGAGAGAGGAATAAAATGGTGGAAAGGTGGTCCAGAAGTATTGATAAAAAGAAAAGAGGAATCTATAAGATGTGGAAAAAGAAACTGAAAGTAAAGTGGGAACATTAAAAATCCAAAAGAAACTTCTGGATCCGTCCATACAGAGCACCATTGACCTGCCAGTGAAGCAGGTTGCTGTAGATATACTTGAAGGATAAGTGCACCTTTCATCAGTCTGACAGGATGCTTTTGTGGTGTTATGTCCTCCTCAGAACTAACCTTACTATAAAGTCAAACTGTACTTATTTAGTCAAAATTACAATTACCATATCTTTAGTGGGAGGGAATTAAACTAAAATTGAATGGGTGAATTACAAACCACCATGACATTGCTGGCCTTTCAGGTAACCTAACTTGTAGTAAGCTAGCTACTAGCAAGCTAGCTAGCTCTCTATAAAGCAGGACGAACACGATACTGAGTGCAGGAGCTGCCAATGACTGAGCAGGTTGAGAAACAACATGAATTAAAAGTAATGTTGCTAACTAGTTTCCACTTTCTGAATGGGATGATTTACAGCTTAAATAACAAATGCTTGATAGGTATGTTGATGTGTTGGAAGAGAGATTAAAAAAAAAACCTGATAATGTAATGCAATAATGTTTGTTGATGCACAAAAATGAGGACAATATAAATTAAAGTTTGTCTTTTTGCCTGAAATATACCCACGTAATGTAATTTGCAGTGGTGGAAAGTAACTAAGCAGATTCACCTAAAACTAAAGACTCAAGAACTGTACTTAAGTAACAGTTTGAGGTACTTCCATTTTATGCTATTTTATACTTCTACTGTACTACTTTTCAGAGGGAGTACTTTTTACTCCACTTGTTGTGTTTCAGATGTCTTTGAGTTGTTAGCAGTTCCACCAAAGAGTATCCTCTAAAACTAGCTAACTTATATAAAGTAGATAAAACTAGCTAACTGTATATAAAAATATTTAAAACTAGCTAACTGTATCTAAAGTAGTTAAAACCAGCTAACTGTATGTAAAGTAGTTAAAACTAGTTTCACCTCGAGCTGCTACAACAGTAAAATGCTAACATTGATCCATCAGTATTAACAATCTAATAATATCAGATGGAATCAGATATCAGTCACAGGAGATATTTTACTGCACAATGAGTACTTGTACTCATACTTGTACTGATACTTTAAGTACATTTAGCTGATTATCTTCTTGACTTTTACTTAAGTAGGATTTTGAATGCAGGTCTGTAATGGAGTATTTACACTTTAAGGTATTGGTACTTAGTTTGATGAGTCTTTGTATTTCAGTTGTTTTACCACCGTAGAGTTCTACATTTGCAGTGTAAGCTGCATCTTGTTGACCTACCATTGAATTTCAATTTGTTTTCCATACAAAATCAGACTGGGTTTGCTTTACACAGTTTCAGGAAAGTATTTGAGAGTTATTTCAGGTCAGCTGTGCAGTAACTGACAGCTGTACTGATCCTTGACCTGTCCTGAACGCTTTAAACGTCACACATTCAGCCTCTTGTGACTTGGCTAAAACAAACGGCCCAGAATTCCTTGCAGCTGCTATTTCTGTCCCGGCTCAGACCAGGCTGTGGTTTCAGAGAGTCTCCTGAGGGCCACGCTTCAACAGCACCTCAAACCCACGCAGGTGTCCACCTGTCTGAGACACCATGATTCAACTATATGATCTGCTCTGCTTCCATAATGACAAACTGTACATCAACGCATATATACCCTGTGAGACAGTGTTCAGTCTGATCTGTGACAGACACCTTCCTGCATGACTCACTGTCTCTCTATTTCCCTTATCTTCAGATCAGACTCCACCTATACTGACTAATATACATTCTGGTAGAAATTATAGAAAGTATATTCAGCCTTTCCTTCAGAAACAACATTTAGACCAGCGGGCACTGAAACTGCAACCCAGAGCCAAACTGGACTAAGACCAGTCTCGTTTTTAATCATGTAGCCGCTATAATAAAGGCTGTTGTACCTTTTAATGAAGCAGTGTGCTTTGACTTTTGGGGGAATTCGTTCCCCTTGTTTGTGGACAGTGATTGCCTGCGCGTGCATCAGGAGCACCTGTTTTGACCATAGACTGTATATAAAGATGGACAACGCGTCTCCTCTTCCTCCCATTGTAAAAAATGAAGCCAAAATACCCCGGATACGGGAGCTGCCATCTTGTGCCGGTGACGTCATTTGGAGCCAGAGTCTGCGCAGTAGTGATCCACGAGGTCCCGCCCACACACTCACCTGAACCAATCACAGATGTCAATCATGACGTCACACCCCCTTTTTATAGCATCAAATAACTAATTAAAACCAAACTGATCAGAAAGACAAACACTTGAACAAACATCAGCGTGATAAGAACTACCTAACATGACAGAAACCATCTTTTGGAACATTTGATATGATGTTTACTTTGATTTTTCAGTTTGGTCCGTGTCCCATCCACTAACTCAATTTTTCGTTTGACCGGAGAAGTAAGCTTTGCTTGGAAAGGAATGTTCTTTTTTTTTCTTTTTTTTTTTTAAGTATAATTGTTTCTATTTTTAAACACACATTTTGCCTTAATTAATTATTTTGAGATGCAAATACCAATTTTTATGAACATCGCCATGCTCGGCCCTTCTACAAGTAACGCACTTTTATGGATCGTTGGTCACAACAAACATGGAATTTTCTTTCATGCACTGTTCACACAGATAGGAATGCTGCTCAACCATTACAATTCAGTTCATGTTTCAAACTGATTGTAGAAATGACTCCAGATGGAAATTTCATTATGATGAATTGTGCAGTCAGTTGTGTCCACCTGATATTCGTTTCACTGCAGGTACACTTTCTCCTTATTATGTTTTGCTGTGGTATTTTAAACAGCCTGTATCTCTCTTCCTCCCTCACCTTCCTCTCCCTCACTCAGTCACTCTCTGTGTCAGCTAACATCTCCCATTTTCCTGTTCAGTCAGTTGAATGGCGAGCAGCTCTGGTGATAGTGGAACAGATTAGCACACCGTATTGATAGCTGAGGAAACGCTGAGCGATCGCCTTGATGGGAGAAAGAGAACGAGTGCTAAACTGCTAACGGCGTCACGCTGACTCGTCCCCAAGGGCTTCACACTGCAAAGAAATGTCCCAGATAATGAATCATTTTATCTGATAGTGGCCTGAAATATTTTCTTTAGATAGGTCACATTTATTAATACAATTAAAAGAAAAAACCAGGAAAATTGTAAGCCATACTTTATACAAAATGTTTGAAAACACAGGCCTACTTGTGCAGCAGCCTGTTCACATTAACCTACGAAGATGAAACAATATTTTCATTTGTAAATAAAGTTTTTTCTCTTTTCATTTCCACGTTCACTCCGTCTCTGTATGAAGCCACAGGTGTGTGGTAGCCGTCAGCATGAACACAGCTGCAGCTGCTTAAAATAATGAGTGGGTTTTATACCCTCTCAGTATTATTGCTATTATTATCTAGGCTGATTTTTGGAACACCTACATCAAACCTCCCAGTAATTAATTTAACGAGCAGCAGCAGCAGCTGTGTGTGAACCTGTTGTGACTCTGTGGAAAGGGACTGTTGTCGGAGTGCAGTGATGTCACCTTCAGCCAGCAGGTAAAAGACACTTTTACAGTGCATTCTGGGAATTTTGTGAGGAGCTTAACTTCTGGTGCAGTGCAACAGTTGTGGGATTGGGACTGGACATTTGGTGTATCTGTTGAGACCATCATCATCCCAGAATCCATTGTGCCTCTCTTAATTTTAAAATGGAGTGTTCAGGTGATCCTTGTCAATGTGTGATCACATTGTATATTGCAGATATAGTTTGTTCAGCTAGTCATGACTCACTGGTAAATACATGACATGGTCTGGACCAATGAAGAAGCCCCTCAAGGATGTAAATAATAGCAGCCAGACTTAAACTCCACAGTTGTTCTTGCTAGCAGCCTGGACAAGTTGTCCGTCACAGGGTGTTTTGAATGAACAGAAGTTATGAGGATATATTTACCATTAAGCCATGAGACGGTTGTTCATCACGTGTTGTGGTGAAATGAAACATCTTAAAACTGCACTTTAAACTTAGGTGTCTTACAAAACAGGGTTTTCAAAGGCTGTAAGTATAATGTTCCTAGGGACTTCAACCTTAGCCTATATTTGTTTTCATTTTGGCAAATTGGCACCATTAAACGTCTGCAGAATGAGCTGTTAGCAGTTCCTGTTTGCAGTGTACCCATGGATACACATACAGACATCTATCAGTGGATTACTGTGATACTGACGAAAACTTAAAAACGTGATAATTCTCAGGCAGGTTCTGGCATTTTAAGGAGCGTCCTTTCTCTGTGATTTCGAAGCTGATTTATGGACGTTTATTCACGGACATCAGAGATAATTAATCCCTGAAAGGTGGAAGTTACACATATTTTTAGATTCTGTGTATCAGTAAGTGTAAATATGTGTCTATAGTATGTCATGACTAAACCTAATAAATGCCCCATTAGGTTTAGTCCCTGTGAGATCAGGGGCTGGTGTTCACATTGAATCCACTATAGACAGTCTAATTTGGGGAGGAGGTCCAGGTTCAGCCTGCTAGCCCTCAGTGTTGTGAAGGATTCAGCTCCGAGACTCCTGAAACTGCAAAATGAGCTGTCACTCTTGGTTATGTTTTATATGGCAATGTAAGCAACATGTGTGTTTGGTTGTGTCCCACTAGCCTGAACAGGGGAGAGAGGATTCACTGCTGGTGAAATGAGTTGCATGTGTTAGTCACTGCTGCTCATCTGAGTAACTTCATCCAAGGTGTTGACCCTTGACCCCTTGGAGTCAGAAAGGTTGGAGACATGATGTGACCAAATAAAATCTGAGTAAAAGTTATTTTGAGATAAAGTTAAGCTCATTAAACTTTGTGAATACATGTTTTTAGATGAACAGATCTGATACGCCGCTGTGAGGGTGGATGTACTCCAAAACCAGAGTGTGTTTGTGCATCTTTGTGAAAGTTGGAGTCTTTCTCAGGAGGCCCTGCTGTCTTTTAAAACTCTGATTTAACTGATTGAGTGATCAAAGTCGCCTCCTCTCACAGCTGTTTCTCTCTGCATGAACCAGACTTCCACTTATTTTAAACTAGGTGACCGATCCGTCCTACACTCCCACTTCCTGCTCATTTATTTTAGCTGCTGTTTCTGGTGTTTAATTTGTACTTTCATGTTCCTGGATGATGCATTTTTCATCTTGTGCATATGTTTTGTTTGTGCGCCTCGCTGTGAACCCAATTTCCCAATAAAACAGAGCAAGAACACAGCAGTCGGTAAGAAAGGCTGCGGGGGAGTTTTGTATTAGCCTCCTCCGTCTCTCGGCTTGTTCCTGTCCGGCGTCTGCGTCCCGCCTTCTCAACCCGCCCACCACTGAGTCCATAACACCACATCATTAAAACACAGAGCACAGAGGACGCAAAGATCCAGGCTCCCCGGTGAAAACACTGCCTCCTGGTTTCTGCTCCAAACCAAAACCCCAAAACACACCGGCTCTATAATCTGCACCGCCTTCTATATATCTGCACTCTCTGTCTCTTTACCGTGTGTGGTTTTTATTTTATTTCCCAGAGTGACTCCGGATACGTGAGCCAGCAGCTTTTCATCATCTGGCTGCAGGACATTTTGTCAGTTGGCTGTTTGGAGGGGGGGTCGAACCTTTGATCCTCCACTTAAAGACCAACTTCTCAAACCAACCATCCTGTTCCAACCCACCTCCTGCGTCACTCTGAACTCTTACTCTGAGAATTAAAATGCAGTATGTGTCTGGATCTGCGTGTAAGTAGGACAGGCACTCGCAGATTCTCTTCCTGCAGGTTTTGTGGAATCATTGAAGTTTGTTTCTCGCTGGTGGCACACTAAACGGCTTTAAGAGCTTTAATACAAAGGAAAAAGAGTAGAGCAAGTGCTTCTTTTCATTTTGCCTCTGTCTCATTATGTCCTTATATTTACACCTTGTATGCTCGTAGTTCATATGTTTTCTGCTAGCTAGATAAAGTTCATACTGTTTCTGTTACAGCAGCACAATGAAGCCTATTTTTTACCATCTCGCCGTGTTCAGGCATACACCGATTACATGACTTGCCCACCACTTTTTATTTAGTTCAATTTCGCGTATCAGCACCCTCGTTCATCAAATAAAAAACTCTCATTTGTAAAATATTAAGCGTGTTATTAATACTTAAGTCGGATGATGGACGCTACAGTTATAAAGTGAAAGCGTCTCCGAGCAGCAGCAGAGTCGCAGGAGTCAGATTTCACTCACCACGTGATAAGAGTAAAGAGAGTTGATCAAAAAAAGCGATCTACAGATATTGAGCATCATCGACGAATATATTTTCTTGTAAAATGTCCGGTGTAATCGGTAACACCGGTGTTATCACGAGTTTATTAACTGGCGGGACAATGTGCTCACTGTGGCAGCCCTGTCTCCCACCTCCTTGAACGAGTTTCTGATCTACTTTGCAGCTGATTACTTATTAAGAAGAAGAAAAACGACACATTGCAGTCACATCAGCCGGTTTCTACCATCCCAGATCTCTTTGAGTTCCTTCTGTCCTGACAGCCTGCTCTCCACCTTTGCAGAACTGCATGTCTAAAGGCCTGGGGATGATTGAAAACAAGTAGATGGCAAAAGTGTTTGTAGCTGCTGCTCTGAACAGCCACACTTGAAGGTGAGGTGAAAAGCGAGACACGTGGGGGTAACAGTGCACACACTTTCAGACGGTCTCTCCGTGAAGGCGTTCGTAGTGTTGCGCTCGTTTGCTCGCATGAAAAGTAACAGGAATCGCAGAGAGAGAAGTTTAAACCTGCTTACTTTCTCACCTTCACACCGCTGGCCAATCACTGCGTTAAGCGGGCGTGAATGTCAGATTGTCGTGTTTGGAAAGTTACAGAAATTGTCGGTCGCAGGGGTTTCAGGCGCTGTTTAATGATCCAACATCACTTCGTTTGACCCCTTAAGAGCAAACTGAAAAGTCACCATATTGTCAGGAATGTTATTTGAATTGGTAGGTGTCATATTTACTTTCCTCATACCTCATACATTCTAGCGAGGACTGTCTCAAGAAAAACAAAAGAATTGGCAATGTTGTCTTTGAGCAACAGCCACATTAAACTTTAAGGTGCCATGACAGGTCTGACATCAGGTCTAACAAATCTGTACAACATACTGTGACCCGAGACATTCAGCTCAGACCTGAAGTTCACGCACACTGGATCACCTGAAGCTAATCAATTCATCAGACAGCCCAGAACATTATAGATCCTGAATGATAAATCTATCAGCCGCGGTCCAATCTGGAGAGTGGTGTTTGGTGTCAAGGCGAGGTGACAGGAAGTCGATAGAACCAGCTCGTCCTGAGCTCTGCTACTGGAACTTCAATCAGTTGCACACATCTGAAACAATTCTGCTGCAGTATGTCTAAAGCTCTGAGATAAGACTTTCAGTGTTATTTTATATTTTATTTCAGATTTCTTAAAGAGCCTAGGTATTCTCCAAACCTCTGAACCAAATGAAACTGATGATTTGACTGATTTGTTCCTGCTGCACTGTGGATGCCACAGGTACACTTATACCATGAAATCCACCCTGCAGCTGAGAACGTATGGAATAACAACACTCTAAATAAAAAAGTGACTCAGTCTCTGACAGGTTTAAAAGCCTCCCGCTGTCACGACGGGTCCCAGACTCCCTCTGCAATGAGTGTGCAGTCTGAGCTGGGAGCTGGAACACAGCAGAGCTGAGCGCTTCGGGCTCCTCCAGGTTGATTTGGACTCGGTGAACGACCTTGAGAGCAGCAGCCGCTCTGTTTTTGTCTCTCTGTGATCAAGTGAAGCGTCAGGCTTTACTGTCATCCTGAGACAACATGCTGCAGAGTTACACAAAGACAGAGGAAGAGTTTGTCTGAGTTTCTCTTTGATTGGAGGTGGTTTTGGTAACACTTTATACAAAACTCACAAAACTGACATACGACTGTAATTTCATGAGATTGTTCCTGGAAAGAGTGATGTGATTTGGCACTATAGAAAGTAGAGATAGTGTTTAACTTGTGTATTTCCAATTAATTAGTTCCCATTAATTGTAAGAATAACCTACAGTCTTTTAATTAAAGCACAGCCGCTGTCACTAAACATGAAAAACTGTGAAATTTCTCAACAGACGAGCAGTAAATTCAACTTTTATGGAGAATAAAGTTCCCAGTAATGAGTGAATAATGAATGAAGATGAAGCTGTTCTGACAGTTGTTTGTAGCAATGAGCCTGAAAAAGTTGGGGGAAAGAAAACTAGCTAGCCAGCTGCTAACAATGCAGGTTTCTAAATATAAAAAATAGCTTTTGCAAATGTCTTATCAGGAATTGATTGAAATTTGAACAAAGACGTGTGAACCGCGTTTCCTGTTTGATTCTGGGGACCTGTGTCACATGCTATTACCCCCCCAAACACCACCACCACCATCAAATCGCCATTAAAATATCTTTAAAAACTGTAAAAGCTGACTTTCAAATATCATTTTTCGTCATTAGGGCTGAGAATAGTTTTGAAAGGTTGATGCCAAAAATGATACTTTTTGTAGTAAACTACTTTGAGAAATCTAAACATGATTTTCTACACACAAAAAAAGCCAAACCTCTCAAATGATAAATATTGTTTAAACACAAGAAGCCATGCTTGATCTGTGTCTACAGTTTAAAATGGTCCAAATGGTGATTTCAATCAGAAACTATCTGATCAGAGAAGAAGTAAACAAGATTACGAGTCTGACCAGACATTTGTTTCCAGCTGACGGTACTTGTTTTTGAGATTTGGTGTCGGGGACACATTTCGGTCATTACTGAGGTTTGATACCCAGCCCGGTTAAGATTCTGCTGCAGTTTTTCCTCCTGAAATAGAACTATGTAGCTGTTCTCATGTTGCTGTGGGTGATGTGTGTAAATCACTTCCCTTCTTAGGTGTTGATGCATCTCTGCAGCACAGCGAGAAGCTCACCATGCTCTTTTTCTGCTTTACAGACACTTTACACAAGATTTTCAGTGAGAGGAAGAATGCTTTCATCTGTGTGCAGAGTTGCTCATCAGCTGAGGCTTCAGCCTGCAGCGTTCTGGGGGGAAGAAACTGGCAGTGCTGCTCTTTCATGTTTAGAAATGGTGGCAAATGAATAAAACAAGGGTAAACTTAGTATTGTGATCATCAAAAGGCATGACAGCCATCAACAGGAACACAAATCTGTCACACTTTCAGGAAAGTGGTAATTATTATTTTCATTCCACAAATAAAAATGCAGACACAGATTCTGACAGCGTAGTTATTCGCTGTAGTTTCCTTCAGAAAATCAAAATGTTGAGCGACGACTGACAGTCAGCTTCCAGACTCCCCTGTAGTGAGCAGGTCTGTGCTCCGAACTGACTGCAGGGGGAGTGGGGGGGTGGGATAATGGGCAAAATGTATTTTTTCCCAGCCTGCCGTATTTCAGTCACCATGGAAACTAAAATGCCAAACGCAGTGGTGCTTCGTTCCCAGAGAATGGCACACATCGGGGGAGAGGAAAAAATAAAAATCACATCATTTGATGTTTGATACTGCAAACTCAGAGGAATCAGGAATGTGTCAGCAGCGTTATGACTTTGCACAATAACACACCTGTGATGTTATCAAGGTATATTTAGTCGCATGCCTTATTAAGAGGCTTTATTCATGCTTCAGTAGAGAGCTGCAGGGATGACGTATTTTTGTAGGCCGACCTGGAAGTTAGCATCGCCCTGGTTCAGTGGGATTTGTCCTTTGGATTGTTGCAGAAAATAAGCTCTGTGGCAAACAGAAGTTTATGATACTTACACACTTACCACTTTTATAAAAAAAAAAATAAAAAAAACCCTAGAAAGACAAATAAATAAATAATGAATAAACAAGATGAGGTTAAACTATTTTTGTTAAACAACCTAAAAGATGAACCATAAATGAAACATCACACAGTCAACCTCAGCTCAGTGGAAGCCTGTTAAAGAAATGTATCTGCTTTCTAGATGATGATTGATAATCTTCCTCTCCAGTTGTTCATTTGTTTGTCACCAGTGCGAGTGTATTTCCACAGCAGCTGGAGGAGCTGAGGACTGAGCAGGGAGGACGTCAGTGTCTGCTGGGTGACTGGTGCTTGTTTCCATCAGTGGAGGACAGATTCTGAGGAGTCAGTATTTTAACGTTGCATTATTTCTGCCAGGAGCGTTTACAGAGCGTCGAGTGCTGCTCTCACATGTTGAAGGCTCAGGGTTTCTGCTGTTGTTGTGCAGGTGAAGCTGAGCCGCTGTTGAACTCTGATGAAAACACTCGATTCGGTTCTTCATGTTGAGTTGCTGTGAGGTGGCCGTGTCTTCACAGAGGAGGAGGTTCTTTTTAAAATCCCAGAATAAGACTTGTCTTTATTATTTTTAGTTACGCTCAGGGGCTCGTTGGATTTGTATCTATTGAGGTCAAACATTTTTGGAGAAGCTCTTGATGTATGAAACTCCCAGAGGAGTCGGGTTTAATTCAGTCTAAGTGAGACGCTGAGTGAGGTAATGATGACGGCAGCAGATGTCTGGTATTACAGTGAATCACGACTGCAGGTGACATATTAACAAACTCGTCTAATACGTAATCAGTTAACCCTTTAAAACCTTTTTGCTCTGTTTTCACTCCCTTCATTTGCAGGATTATGGCAGTCACTACATGCATAATATACTGTATATTATTATATTAACTTTAATATCAAGTATGGCAAAGAAAAGCATTAACTCCCTCACATTTGAGAAAGCAAATGCATTTTTTTTGCTTAAAAAAATGACTAAAATCATGTTATTTTCTGCCACAAGGAGCACTCTGTAGCTTTCAGTCATATGACATGATATTCATGGTGTTTGCACAGTTGTCATGGAATTGTAGATGTTCCAATTTTCAGTTTTTTCTGAGCGCTTCAAGAGCTTTCCTCAGTTACAATAAAAGAAAACTGCAGTTCACTGCATCGATGACCGGTTGCCATTATGTTGATGAATCCTTTTTTATTGTCATGTCAAGTGGAGGTCAATTTCTCCAAAGGTAATGATTTTCTCACCTCCTTATACCAATCTTCCACTGGAGGAACATTTTTATGAATCCAAAATTTCAGGATAGTCTCCTTGCTACATACACGTATAACAATATATATAATATAATATAATAATTATTTTTTGCGTATCAGCTGCAAGAAAAACATTGTGGGAGAGATAATCCAAATATAAATATCCAATCAAAGTTACCATCTGTTTCTGGATTACAATTAAGGAACAAATCTTCAAAATAAAAATAAAAAAATGAATAGAAAATATGTATAAATGACAGTGTTAAGTTTAAATGCTGCTCTCTATAACTGCCATGTTGAAAAGAGCCCTAAGTTTCATACCTGCAGTAATGTTAAATAACACACCTTCTGGCAGCCATGTTGGAGGTCTGGAACTGTTACTGAGAATCAGTAATTTACCATTTTAATTACAGGTGCAAACTGTGCCTTTAAACTTGATATTATACTGTAGGAGCATTACTTCGAATCCTTATAGCCTGTCTTTTTTATTTTATTTTTTTGAGTGTTTTTACAGTTTGAAATTTGGAAGCAAGGACCAATGACAGCCCAGTGAATGGTGGGTTCGTCCAATCAGGTGTAGGAATGGTTCGTGTATGAGCGGTAGACGGTTTTACGCTATGTGATGGCATTGTGATGCGTCTTTCAGGAGCTGCCATTCACACAGTTATCACAGAAGATAAAGGGTTGACTTAAGGACGGCTGTCGTAACACTTCACTTCAGTCCAAGTAGCAAAAGAAAACAAAAGTGTGTTTTTGTATTACAGCCTGACATTAGCAGTCTTCTGCTGTCATGTATTTTACTTTGTGGTTTTCCACACATGGGGCATTTATCTGATCACTGTCATGTGGTCTTTAGTAGGCGGAAGAATTTATGACCTCTTCTTAACATTTCCACTCATACTTACACTTTTATTAATACAGACTTTGCATCTCAGTCCAGAACAGGCTTTAGCATAATAGTGGAAAAGTTGTGTGCAGAGGAATTCCTTTCCAAAAAAAGAACCAAAAAAGAAAAATGATTGGCCTTAATTAAACCATCCCTAAAATAGATCTAATTCAGTGGTTCACTCCGTACATGTCAGTTTTTAGAGCCACGGTCTTAAATTAGAGGCCATCAGTCTTTAAAGTCAAAGTGTGACTTTTGTCCTCAGAGATGGATGGCGTCTCATTTTTTTCTGCTCCTGTTGTACATCTTCAGCTCGAGTAAAGAGCGAGCCTCGGTGCGTAGAAAAGAGTGTGTGTGGCAGAAGGTCAGAGAGGAAGTCTTTGCATACAGAGCCTGTGTATTAATATATGCTGCATACATTGCATTTCCATAACCGAGGCCATGTGTGCATCACGGTGTCATGCAGTTTAGGTTAAAGGACCAAACCAGTGGTCCTGCATGAAATCGCTTAACATCACAGCTTCTGCTGTGTTTTAGAAACATGGATGTGTTTTTTTCCACAGCTCCATTTCCTCTGATAATGAAAATGAATTATCAGACTCTTGAAACCTGCTTCCATTGATATGTAATCCGTCATCGTGAACATCACGTTCATATTCATTAATATACTATTGTTGTGAGATATGGTTATGCAGTGCAGACTTTTCAAAATAAAGCTGCATGAAGCCAGACATGATTTTTGCTGTGATGTATGTAGGGCTGCCTGCAACTATTATTTTCAGTATCGGTTAATCTGCAGGTAATTTCTTCCTCGATTAATCAATTAATTGTTTGGTCTTTAAAATGTCAGACCCATGACATCCTTGTTGACATCATCAGATGTCTTGTTTTGTCGTACCAGCAGTCCAAAACCTCATGACATTCAGGTTGCAGAGAAAACCAGCCGATCGGTACATTGGAGAAGCTGCAACCAGAGAATTCCTGGCTTAAACGTTTAATTTTCTCTCGATTGACTAATCAATTAATTATGTGTCGCCGCTGTAGATGTATGACACAACTCAAGCACGTTTTGTGACTCTGCTAATTGATTTTCAGTGGCTGCCTGGAACTGATCAAAAAACAACACTAAACCCCTCCTTAGAAGGTTTGTACCAAGCCCCCGCCGTTTTTTTAAGTAACTTAATGCTAAATCTACTATCATCTGATTCTGGTTCCAAATTATCAAATGATTCTGTCCTTTAGACCAAAAAACTGTGGTTGTATCGTCTTGTACTCCACGGCTTCTGGAGGTAGAATTCATAGAACCAGAGTTACATGAATAACTATTGTTAGGCATCTTTTCAGATGTGTGATTTGAAAAGAGATCTGGGGTGAGTGAAAAACTGTAGAAACAGTAAAAATGTCCAGTGTCGAGCTAAGTGTTTGGGGCCAGTCTTCATCCCTTCAGCCCCGTCCCTTATCCTGTCACTCCCCATTCCCTCTGCCACATAACGTTAGCTAACATTAGTGGTACAAACACATATGGCTGTAGACTTTATCATCTCAGCCGTCAGTGAGAGAAGTTTTCCACTTCAAATGACCTTCTGGTGCCAAATGTCTGGACACTTGCTTCACTGGAGTCACCTTTTCAAGCCTTTTGGGTTATACACACGAGTGAGCTATTACGTGTCCGCTGGAGCATAGTACTGCCACAGCTCAGGATTTGAAAGCATTTTTTAAATATGTGAATGGGCTGCGTTCAAGCTAAAATGGCTGTTAAGCTTCTCTTTAAGTTTGAATCGTCCCCACTTCTTCCTCCTCCTTCGTGGCTGATGGATTTATCAGGTGAAATCATAAAGGATCAGAGCTTTCAGCTGGATTCACCTCAGTGTTAACCTCCTGTGTTTTAGAGATCACTTATCAGCTGATACAAAGATGTCTGCGTTTCTATTATCCAGACTTTACGATAAGAAAGCCTCACGTTTTCCTCCAGGTTCTCTGTCGAGATTCTGCCACCATTTGTGCAGCCCCTGTGTTTTATGGCTCTACTATGACAATTGCAAACCACGCTCCCTCCGTTCACCCTGATCCCTAAAACATCCAGATAGTTTTCCTCTCTTCACCCCGGACACACACACACACACACACACACACACACACACACACACACACACTCAACAACAAAATCTATCTTCTCCCTCTGAGGCGGCGGCAATGAATTGGCTCAGCGGCTGTGCCAAAACAACCCAGCTCTGCAGCGCTGAGCCTGCAGGGACGCTGCAGGGTCACACAGTGATTCCCACTCATTCATAAGCTACGTGGGGTTAAACACATTAGACTACACATAAAGATACTATACATAAAGAAAAGCTTACTGAACTGATTTTTGCTGCTGTGGTCTGAAGTGATCTGGCTCCAAAGCAGGATAAACTTTATAGTAACAGTCAGAAGAATAGCAGGTAGTCATGATTGAAGCGTGTGTGGTCTGGAGGAGCTGGGGGTGTGCTGGAGGCAGGGTCGGGGGCTGCAGAGGTTTGTGTCTTGGCCTGAAGACCCTGTTTGTGGACAGCCTGGGGGCTTGAGGCCCAGCGGCTGGTAGGAGTGGTTGGGGGACGCATCATGAATAAATGGTTTGAGCATGGGGACGCAGATGGAGGAGAACCACGGGGAGGAGGCACGGGGATAGGGTTCAGGTTAGCCCTAGAGGGACTAGTCCCAATGACAGTGGATGGCTAGTGTGAGTCTCAGGCCATGGATGTCTACTTTTGGTCCTCAAGTGACTACATAGTAGTAGATTTTCTCCCCTTATTGTGAGGTGACAGTACAGAGCACTGGACCTGCACAGTAAATATCTGCCATAGTGGCCCAAACTTTCAACCCTTTCTCCTTGGTGATTGTTTAATGCAAGTGCCATCATTAAAGTCCCCAAAAAGACCAAGTTTCCCCCCAAAGCGGCATTAGTGAGCTCTTCTGGTTTTCTGGTGAAACCAAGAGAAGACAAGAATCTGCATTCAGAACTAAAAACATTGCCGATGTAGCAAAATATGAGCAGAGCTGGTACAATACTTGAGTACTTGACCGCATGTGACTGCTAGTACATGTTTAACTTTACTGAAATAAACGTTTGAGTGTTGGCCTTTTACTTGTAATGGAGTGCTTTTCCCTTTTGGTATCACTGCTTTTACCTAAGAAAAGGATTTGAGGACTTATTCCTCGCTGGGAAGAAAAACCAGAGGCAATGATGAAATGCCACACTAGTCAAACATGTTTCTGCACACTGTATTATGTGCTCTTCTTTAATTGCCAGCCCACCCCCCACCCCACCCCAATCTCAGATTAGTCATCACAACGTCACAGCACACAGTCTCCAAATGTTTCAGCACCATCTGTAGTTCTTTTTCCATGTTTGTGCTTCTCATCTAGTAGAGTTTAGTTTCACTGCAGTCTTGAAACTTTTGCTTGAGTTTGACTCTTTCCTCCGCCCCTGTTTTCATGTGGACCAGTTACCCTCATCATGATGCGGTTTCCTCATCTGTCCTCACTGGTCTGCCCTCAGTCTTATACTGTACTGTGAGTTTCGTCATCATGTGGAGCCTCAGCAGTGCGTCTCTGTCTGGATCTTTCTGCTCCGTCATGGCTGAAGCTCTCTGTGGACGACAAGACTGGTGCATTAAGAAGCGATGTTCACTCAGACATGTCTGATCTGAGGCAACAGCTTAGGGAGCTGCGTAGTTAATGGACCACACCTCTAATCTTTGAAGAAATGTTCTCTGCCCCGGATTTAAGCATACAGTGATTTACAAAAACATAATCCAGTGGAAATGATCGGTGATGGAAAAGCTTTTTGGGGCTTTGTAATGCGAGACTGGGCACTAACACTGTCAGGGTTTGGGGTTCAGTTTCAGGGAAATTGTCCAAAAGTAGTAAATGAATAATGGAGACAATTTTTACGTCATGGATATTTATTACTGCGCTCACTGGGAACCCAGTTACTACTACTTCCAGGTTTTCTGCCACACTGTTTCTCCCGTAGTTTTGCAGCTGTATACACACATAAGACTGGTGGTGAAACTGTGTAACGTTCACAAAAAGGGAATAATCAACCTCCCAAGAATGTTCATCATCATAGTAACCTTACCAATGTCCTGTCAACTACTGTGAACGTCATGCAGTCACCAAGCGACGTTAGCAACCACTTGCCTAGCAATGCCATAATAATCATCTAGTAACATCTTAGCAACGTCCTAGCAAAGCTTTAGTAACCGCCTAGCAACTTGTTACCAATAAGGTAGTGACTTTTGTTAAATCTGTTTGTTTTTCTTAACAAATGCTAGCTTTTTCTTTTTCCACCAGCAGTTTGTCCATGGCGCTTCTCTGCTTCACTTCACCGAGCTTAGCTGCTTGTGCTAACATGCATATCACGATGCATATAGGCGATATCAGGAAGCTATGAAGCTACTGACAGTGCCTTTGGTTTTGTTGCTCTGCCATAGATGTGCTTGTTGGCAACATCATGGCATGTTCCTGTCCTACAGTTTATGCTGCTACACTCAGCAGCCGACCTTTTTTGTTTTGTGTACTGATGGTTTTCTGCTTGTCGTGCTATAACATGCTAATATTTGATGGGAAAACCATCCGACCTCTTCCAGGTAGAGGTGCGCTGCTACTCTCACATGACATACAGTACTTTTACTCACTGCAGCATACACTCAGTGTCCACTCTATCAGGTACACCTGTACAGTAAGGCCACTGTTCTGCCATAAAGTCGATTTTAATGATGCCTACAATGTTCAGTTGTTGTTGTTGACACTGTCACAGAGATCTCATGTATGTAAACATGGAGGACAGAAAATTAGAAACGCCTCTCAATATAATGTTGTCCAGTACAACACGACTTCACTATGACCTCAGTAATAACACACAGTTCAATTTACACATTTCTGACAATGTCACCAAAAACTGAACATTATGAGTTTTGTAAAGATAGAAAGAATTAGATTGTACAGGTGCACCTCATCAAGTGTGACAGTGTATTTACACTACAGCCACCTGTAGGCTCTGAGTTTGAGTCCCCTCGGTGGGAAGATATCGTCACTTCCCCAATCTCTGCTGAGCTGACTTTGGTGTATCCTTTTGGGGAGTGACAAGGTCAGGGCTACGACCCCAAATGTCACCTCCACCTCTTCTGCAATCACATTATAATCTGGTGTCTGAGTTAACTTGAATAGTTGACAGTTTTAAAGATTCATTACCCAAAAATATACAAAATGTGCCTGTTTATATGGAAGTTTGAAGTTGTGGTGTAATTTACATCTTTTATAATTTGTCTCATCGCTCCTTTCAGCATTAACACGCACTAATCTGATCAGTGCTCACTTCCAGCAGTGACCTGATTTCAGAAACATCCATGTAAAGGACATTTAAACAGAAGACCTGGAGACGAGAGCAGCAGCTTGTTGCTGTGGGTGGAGGAGACGACGTGATGTTACCACACACATTTGTTTCTTTGCATATACCTGTAGACACCTGTACACCTGTAGCTTTCCGCTCACAGGACAGTCTCTCTGTCCTCCAGGCCGCTCCGCTGCCTCACATTGATTTTCCTCCACAGTCCTGATGTGTTAACGTACTCTGATGTTTGCAGATGTGGCAGGATTTAAAACTGCATGTGATTAGCCCAGTTTGTAGCTCAAAATGCACATGCTGTTTTTTGTCTGAGATCTATCCAATACAGGTCAGAGATGACAGAATGATTGGCAGTCAGAACATAAACTGGTCTTTGTATCTCGTGTGCTTAGCTGGGACAAACAAGGATGACATTTCAATGAGCAGAAACTATTCATTTCTTAAACTGTGACATTAAAGCAGCCAGTGGTCACGTATCTTTACGTTTGGTTACTGTTGCTCCTCCCTCTTTATTGTCCTGAAGACATGATCTAACAAAGTGGATTTAACTTTTATTTTTCAGGGAATATTTTATTTCCTCAAAAGCCCCCCCAACTTCACTGTTTAAGTTTCATTTTGTCCTGACAGGAAGCTCTGCAGACACCACTTAAGACTAAAGACCTTTACACACCGGAGGTGTTTTATTCATGCGATTAATTTGCACGTCAATATATTTTTTCGAACTCTTGTTTTTGTCATGAGCACTTTCACACAGGACGCGAATATTACACAACGAAAAGCAACGTACGTTTTTTTCGTAATGAGGTCGATTTTTCTGAGCTTTCGCACGGTGAATAAAGACATCCACCAATCACGTTGGACCTGTTGCTTGTTTGTGTTTCCCAACACCCTGTTTTATATGACAAAGGACACAAAATATATAAAGACAGTGAACTCAGGGACGACGTGTGGAGCAGCATCAGATGCAGGACAGTGAGGAGCTGATGTAGTTTACTTTGGATGGAGTAGAGTAAATATCCGCAGGTGAGTATTTCACATTGTCGTGTCGTTTATTCGTTACGTCCCCGGTGTGTAAAGGCCTTGAGAAAGAAATCAAACCCTCCTCTACATGTGTTTGGAAGCAAAATCAAGATAATAAAATCATTTACAAGTGACAATGTGTGTTTTATCATTCTGATAAAAAGATGGTTCTGTTGAAGAACAATCAAAGTGAAGGCTGCTGAGACAACAGTTGATTTTGATTTTAGTCTTTTTCAGTTTAATTTTCATTTAATAGTTTTTTTAAATTGTGGTAAGAGACAGCGTCATTACAATCTCAGTCTCAGTTCTTGATGAAACCAAGAACTGACTGGGGAAGTGCATAAATGATACAGAAATGGAGGCCATATTTCACATAAATATATGTAATTTAAGAGTATTTATGTTTTTGTTATGTTTTCGTTTAAGAATCCCAGACTTCATTCTGTTCCCTCCACTTCTGAAACCAAAACTACATCCTTGACAACTGATATTAGTCATGTATAAGTGGCAGTTATATTTTCTAAACATTACAACATATAAGACTTATTTTAAGACTGTGTTTATCAAGGGTGGGGGGCAGAAAGAGTCTGAAACTAACGACGCTCCGATGTGTAGCAGCTGTTCTCAGGGTCTGACACCGTACGCAGCAGCAGTGTCATTTAACAGACGTTACTAGCACTCTCAGGTACTGTTTACTGCCTGCCAGCTTACTGTTGTTCCATAATGGCCATTGATTCATTTTAGGAACCTTTTACAGGAGATAAAACACACCCTCAGGACACACATGATGTCTGATTGGTGAAAATGGAGCCACCGCCCACCATGACATGTCTCACACCGAGGAGATGACACCGACTGTTTCTGTCAAACCTTAGCAAAGCAATAGTCAGAGATTAGCTACGGCAGGGATTTTAACCAGCAGCCATCACCTCGGTCAGCTTCATCAGGCTGTCTGTTAGGTGCTGCTCTGCAACGCTTGTAGTTAGTCGTCATATCTCAGTCTGCAGCTCAATTAGAACAAGCTAAAAAATGCAGCATTGGCCCAACAGCATTGTCTTAATGTAGGACTGGCACACAAATGACTCTGCGGATGACCACGACTTGATCATGTGACTTTATTTCTTCCCCTACTCACCTGTTTCGGTGTTGTAGCTATGCAGCATGCCAGAGTACACCTGGAGAAGCAAACGGGAAGAAAAAGAGCAGCAGCCAGAGTAGTTAGAAGCTGTTTTAATGAGTGTTTCTTGTTGCCTTTTGTTACCTGTGAGCACTGATAATTCGATAAAGCAGATTCAGACATTAAACCTTTAAGGGGAACTTCTGTGTCTTTGATTTAACAAGTACACCACGCGATGACTGTTACACCTGAATCACTGAGTCTTGTGGGATTGTGGACAGTACCTTCTGTTTCTGCACCTGTTTCACATTGTTCTTCGTACAGGTAAAGTTACAGATGTTAAGTAACTAAGTACTTTTACTTAAGTACTGCATGTAATTACAGTTTCAGGGTTTTGATGTTTTTTGTCTTGTTGTGTTTTTTGTTTTCGTCTTTCCTTCCTTCACTTCTTTAACTGATTTAAAAAAACATTTCCAAAACGGGAGGAGTTTTCACCTCACAGTTCTTCAGTATCGGTACTTACACATGATTATCCAAAGTAGATTTTACTACTCGTACTTGCTTAGCTTTGCTTTACTTTTAGCACCCTGTTTAATAATGATGGAGATTAAGTTTGATTTCTTATGTACAAATATGTCCAGCCAGCATTAACCAGATTCAGAAAGTCCAAATATAAACCTTTAACACAACTTTCATAATCACATTTTCAGACCTCCATGTCTACTAGAAAATACATAATTCACAAATAAAGCAACCAACTTTAAGACATCAAATAAATAAAAAAACATTCTAATGTTTGATCATCTGTACACCAGAATATTTCCAGGTTATGTTGAGCCATTTTATTAAAAAATGACTCTTCAAAGTTAGTGTGCATAAAATATAAAACGGGACTCACTATGCACTTGTCCCCAATCACACAATCTATTTCCTCCTAAATGTTTTTAAATTTGCAAAACTAAAATAAATCAGAGGAAGATCTTTGGCTTCTTGATGAACATGAGGTGACACATTAGTCAGAGCCGTACTGCTACTTCTGCTTACAGTAAGTAAAGTAAGTCCTCACTGGGTACAATACACAAAGCCTTTCAGCGCTGCGACACAGACTCTCAGCTCGCTGCTGAATTTAGAATGATTTTCAAACGTAAACAATGTGTTCCCGTTTCCTCCGGGGAAGGAATTAGTGAAATGAGGAACAGGATGTTCTTCACAGGTTCCACAGAAGAAGAAAGGTCTTCTTGGGTAAAAATGAGATGAGATTAAATGTGGACAAAGATGAAAGCCGGTTCTTGTCTGATTTAAATGATTGTGCTTGAAGTCCTCTGTCCTCCTGTAAGGTTCCCTATGTTCAGTCCTGTCGTGCCTTTGTCCCAGACCAGTTCTCACTTCTGTATCCATGTCAGATGTCGGCATGTTTCTGAATGAGTGTCTCTGAGATAAACCACTGTGTGTTTGCAGTATTGCGCTGGGTGACGTAGAAGAGATAACTCTGCAGTAAGAGGTGCTTTGATCCTCTGCAGGTTCTTGGTTTAAGCAGATTTACATGATTTCTCAAAGAAACTTACAGTATGTGTTCCCTGTTTTTAGTATTTTCTTGGGTGACTGACTTTGTTAATGCTGGCTGAAGCACACAGACGAGAGAAGCCATGCTCCTGAATTTTGGGGTAGAGTAGATTGGACCCCTGCGTTAGATTTTTGTTTTTTGCGTATCTTTTTTATATTATCAATAGTTGCGTATTCTTTTAGCCCCGGTAACAGCGGGGCAAGGTCGGCCAGTCGGAGCACCATTTTGGTCCAGACTGAAACATCTCAACATCTGTTGGATGGATTGTCATGACATTTGAAACAGTCATTCGTGGCTCTAAGACGATGAATCCTAATGATTTTGGTGATCCTCTGACTTTTCCTCTCGTGCCACCAGCAGGTCAACGTTTTCTTCCTTATCCACTTATACAATGAAACATCTCAACTACTAGGAGGACTGGCACAACATTTAGTGCAGATATTCATATCCTCCCTTACTTTTACTATTAAAATAAATGTAGTGTCAGAAATATGTGACCTTTCCAATATACCATATGCAAGTTGTACATCTTGCATTGACATCACATTAAAATATGCCACTTTTTACAAAGAACTTTGTTGCCTTAATACTGTCTGCCAAATGCTCAGTTTCTCACATCTTTCCAGCTCATTTTTGTATGTCTTTGCCCACCTAAAACTACACTGTTTAACACGTGTCGTGGCAATCAGAAAACCTGAAGCTGTCTAGTGTCGGTGAGATGATGGTAATGAAATACCCAAACAGAATATCTGTCTTTACCTCGAGTTCCTTAGAATTCTTTATTGCTTGCAAGCAAGAGTCACCCCATACATAGCCTGTACGGGAGAGACTGACTAACATCTTTTACAACACACACACACACACACACACACACACACATACATACATACATATACATACATACATACATACATATATATATATATATATATATATACTTTCATATATATATATATCTCTGAACTAACACATCACAAACAAGTTTCACCCCTTCCTGTTACAACCCCTCCATTGTTCTTAACTAATGAGGCAACAAGCCCTACTTTATATATTTTATCTTATCATAGCCCCAAATCCTATAGCTTGACCAATAGGGCAACAATGAACGCAGTATCTTTATCTAGCACATGACTGTATGGATGATGTTCACCTCCTCACTCAGCCTTTACATCCTGTCATGAGATGGTCATGCTACACTCAGACACACAGGAAAAGTCTAGTACTTTTCCAGTCTTTTACCCTTAAATGGTTATACTTATGTTACACAACAATCACTATTCATTGACTATACATGAACTATACATGAACATTTTAACACATCAATTTCCATAACACACGTTGACCTTTCTTATAGCAAAACCCTCACACATAGATAAATACAATTCGTTTTGGTTTTTTAAGCTTTGCAGCGTCACAGAGCAGCTAGCATGGCTGTAGTATCACGCCATTGGTGCATTTTTGTAATCTACTGTATGTGTGCTTTCTAATCTTTCACATTTAATCCCTCCAAGAGCAGTCCATCTCTACTGTCACTGGTTACCAAACCAAACGTCACTTGCAGCAGCGTTATTTTTCTCCCGAATCAATGGTGGCACATTGCACAGAGGATTTATTGACACATCGACCCTTCCACCTGCTACACTGCGTCATACAGGATATATTGGCATTTTGCCGACGTGCCTGAAAACCATTTGGTCAGTCAGAGGTCTTTAGGGCAGACCGACTGGTTTTAAAATCACTCACGGGAATCTCTACCTGCTGTTGTCCTTTTAAGAGCTTAAATTTGCACAAGTGTTTTGTTGTCTTTGCAAAATATCGACTGTTACAGAGCTGTTTGCTAAGTTAACCAATACACACCACTTAGCTCAGCACTGGGATTCAGACTGAAGGACAGAAAAAGTAATTTGAAGGATGAGATTGAAGGGGAAGCTCAGCTTTTACCAGACAGTGTTCAAATACGGAGAAAGGTCATTTTCACTGGAAACATGACAGTTGTGATGTATAGTCCACTGTTCATAGTCTGTCCTCTTACACTCACTGTGAAGTCATGTTGTCCTTGTATCACATTATGTCAGTATGTGGTCTATTGGTTTTCATTACTTCTTTGCTGCAGTGGTTATCAGGACAACTTCTGCATATTTACAGCACACGGTGGCAAAACAAAGAGAGTTATTTTTAACTTTTGCACCCAGTACGAGATCTTCTTCAGTTGGGTTTTTTCAGTAGTGAATGTCACCCGCTATGACCCAAAACACTGATGATGGAAACACTGTTGGAGCTGCACACAGAGATCCTACAACACAAAACTTTATTTAAATCCCTTTAAGCATATGTTTAATTAAATGCTGCAAAAGAGAACGTTTCAACACTGTTAAAAAAAAAAAAAAAAAGAAAGTGCAGGGAGCTCCCAGCAGCAGAGAGAGAGTTAAAACGGAGGCCGCAGGCTGACACATGCTTAAATTATTACAGCACAAACATGATTCATTATTACAGCAAAACGGCTTCGGAAAGCCGTTAAGTTGGTTTCAATTATTTACAACATGCGATTTCAGGGAACCTATCATTCAAAACTAGGCTACTTCATTACTAATGACTACTACAAGTGACTATTCGACTCCGTGCACCCTCTGTGCAGTCCATGTATGGATTAACACAGGGAGAGTCAGAGACCGCTTCAGGACAAACGTCAGTAACGTTAGCTAGCAGTCGTGGGTTGAGACTGATGTGACGAAAGTGACATGCAAGAAATAACGTTATAGCCTGTCAGTTTTTTTCCTAGTCAGCTGGCGAAATTATGGATCAACAAATGAACTTGTTGACGTTAGCTATCGCATTCAAGTTAGACTCAACGTTAGCTTGGTGTTGAGCTACGCCCACATCCATGTAGCTTGCTAGCTACCCCGTTTAGTAAAGGGCAACAAAGGCTTCAGAGATTCTTTCACATCGGAGGTGAAAGCAAAGTTGACGTCACATTTGCTAAACCTAGCGTTACCAAAGAAGTGAACAATTACGGTAATTCTAAAAATGCTGAATATCAGAGTTGATAATCGTTCATTCCCCATGTTTACTGTCTGTCTAACGAATAATAATTTTAAAAAAAGTAGCCAACATATTTTAAGACGCATAATAAACCTAAAAGGAGGGCACCGTGTGAGACATCTGTATGTGAGGTTGTGTTCTCTCTCTGCACTTATCCTCCTTGTCTATATTCTTGTATTCTGTGAATAAAGTGATCCTGATTCTCTGTCGGTACTGTACAAACCCAACAGCGGTTGAGTGATCACTAACACTTATTGATGATCGATGGAGTACCCAGCAGAAACCTGGAAATCATGTTGAAAAATCCCTGCAGAAGGCTATTAGGAAACTCAACTGCGCTCTTGTGATAGTGGTATTGATATCGATGCTTTCATTATTGCAATGGGATGACCATCGATCGGGCTGATGCTGTGAAAGAGGAACTCATAAGGTCAACTGGTAATGCTTCCTACTTGGAACCAGGGTTTCCCAATCTGAGGTGCAGGGGCTTCCAACGGTCCAACAGGAAGACAGTGTTAAATGTTTGGCTTTTTCCTTATTTGATTTAGCTGACAGCAGTTTTCCGTAAGTTGCAGTACAGTTTGGAGGTGCACTTATAGATTTAAAAAAAAATTAGTATATTGTCCATTTTTTTAAATTCATTGTTCTGTCTTTAAAATGTCCTAAAATAATGAAAAAAGGCCCATCAGAGTTCCCACAGACCAACGTAGCCGTTAACTTCAATTTGCCAAATTTTATACTGAGATGAAACAGAAAACCTGTAAAGCTTCACCTTTGAGAGGCTGGACCCAGCAAATGCTCGTTATTTTCTTTTGATAAAATACTTACTGTTAATGTGAATTACGTACATTTTGTGTATACTAACAGCCAAATGGTATCCATGATATACAATATATATATATTGCAGTACTTGCTGTGTATCTTCATACATTCATTAGAAACGTCTCCTCATTATGTTGATAGAAAAACTAATTCAGGCCGTATTTTGTTTTTGCTGAAACATATTTGCTGTTGCAAATTAGTTGTATATAAATGTTATTTTTAGATCAGGTTTGTCACAATAGTCTGTTTTTTTTAGAGATAATATTTTAAATATTTACTTTGAGTTTATTAAACTGTAATAGTCTGTAATTGTTCAGTGGCGCACTCCAGACTGCATAGACAACGTGTTTATCTGATGTTGATTGTAAAATCTGATTTAAAATATCACAACTGGGCGAAGCAGTTCACCGTGCGACGCCCCCGAAATCACTAAGTTAACTGCATGTCAGCTGGTATCATCAGACAGCCGTCATATGAAGATAGTGGAGGTACAACATGTCTGTCCCTGAGTTACATACACTGAATGTACTGAAGTACTTCCCTCCATACAGTCTCTTCTTCTTCTTCTATCTGTGCTACAAAGATAAAATGAATCTCTCCTCGTCCACCTGCCTGTACAGAAATATATTTCCTTCCAAAATATCCCTCCTATCACCAGGAGAGGAGACCCCCTCACACTCTGCCATCCAAACACACAGACACACTCTAACATACACACCCCCCCGCCCCGCGGCTCGGCAAGTGTGATATATGCGCCTGGTTATCATGGGAAATAAACTGTTAAAAGCGGCAGAAATAGCTTTTTGACAGACTGGATGTGGAGTCATAAATGTGAGCGAGACGGCGGCGAAGGCGTCTCTGGGTCGTCAGCTGAGGCCTCAGCACGGCAGGAACAGTTGGGTTTATTTATGTGCGATTACACCCAGAATCCATCTGGCCAGAACCAGCCTGACTGACTCTCACTGAGGCTCCGCTGTGAAGATCAGCATGCACATGTGATCTTTTACCATAGATTATAGCTTCTGTTCAGGCTGCTTCTAATATCACTCGCATAAAGGTTTCCTTGAAATATTTTATATATAATATTTAACTACATACAGTATTTCCAGAACTTCAGTGTCTGTGCTGCTGTCAGCATTCTTATTTAAGGATATCGGGGGTCTTAATCTAAAAACAAGCCACAGCAACAAGAGAACAATACTGCAGGTCACTGTGTTTTGTCAAAATCAGAATCTCTTTATAAAGGCCTTTAAACACCAATAATTCAATTTATTTTTTCAAACTGTTGTTTTTGTCATGAGTACTTTCTACTACAGGGAAAATTAAATAATTAAATATTTTTAAAAAAAATCCCGGAACGAGTTTGATTCTTCTGAGCTTTTGCACACCGAATAAAGACATCAATCAATCGGAAGTCACGTCACAACTCCTAATGACAATGGCTGACCTGTTGTTTGTGTTTCTCATCAGCCTGTTTTATAAGACAAAGGACACAAAAATGGTAAAGACAGTGAACTCGGGGACGACGTGTGGAGCAGCATCAGATGCAGGACAGTGAGCAGCTGATGTAGTTTACTTTGGATGGAGTAGAGTTGGTAGCAAGGCAACAGAGTCGGAGGAGGTTCGACTCGTCATATTAATCAAGTACAGGAGGAACTGTAGCTGTTTACCTGCAGGACACTGCACAGAGACTATCCACAGTAACACAAGACACACAGGCTTTATACGAGAGCTCCAGTGTCGTATATTTTTTTTCTGAAGAATGAGCTGCCGCAAACTGTGAATAGTTTAGATGTGAAATATCTGCAGTATTTTGCATTTTCGTGTAGTTTATTCGGCACGTCCCCAGCGTGTAACAGTGTACGTGTCAGGCTCACAAGATGGAGGACTCACAATGCAGACGCAGACACGGAGGAAAAGTCCAGATACTTTAATGTAAAACAGTTCGGTACACAGGAAGTCAGTCCAATCAGGCAGAGGTATCCAAAAACACTAGGCAAAATACACAGGTCCAAAAACACAAGCGAGGGTTCACAAACACGAGGAAAATGCACAAGGAAAAAACACTGGAAAGCTCACACAGGGTCGAGACAATCTGGCACAGAAAGGAGGGAAAACACACCTTAAATACACTGAGGGGGAGGAGTCAACAAGACACAGGTGAAACGCATTAGGGCAATCACACAGGCGGGAAACTTGACAGGACATGGGGAATGACACCAGAGACTACCAAAATAAAACGGGAAACAACACGGCACAGACTACTTGACTTGACGGACCCTGACAGTACGTACAGACAGAAGAGCAACAACGGGACTAAATGCAACCAGGAAATGTAGTGTTTCTGTGTGATGATGTATTTTTCTTTTCTGAAAATAGCGTTTAATGCAAAGCCTCATGTTATTGATACCCCGACACTCTGCCAGTGTCCCGGGGTGACCCGAGGGCCGTGTTTACTAGCGAACAGGCTTCACATGTTGCAAGACAGCAGCCGCCTGCTGGTTGGATCTTCACACCTTCAGGATACAAAATATGTGGCTTTAATGTCTTCTCTCTCGGGCTGAATATAAAGGGGGAATTTGTGTTGTGATAAATTGGCATTTTGAATTTTTAAAATGAGATCAGAAGCAGCTCTGGTAGCATGTTGCTGCTTCACAGCCGAGGGAGCCGGCCGTATCGTAGGATGACCTCGGGGCTGTGACTTCCCAGCAGAGAGCTCCCCATCAAATGCAAGAAAAACAGATTCCTGCTGGTCGCATCGTCTCGCCTTCAGGATACAAAACATAAAGGAAAAATATGCTCTCACAAAGGGGAGAGGACAGCATCCACAGTGTCTTTAAGGAGGATTACAAAAGACAGTTTTGCATTGTGACGACCTGAGAATTCTCTGAATATTTCTGATGTAAACTGAAAACCAAAGTGCTCTGCATTCTGGCTCGTATCAAGGCATTCACAAAATCACCTTCATTCAGTATTCTTCTTCATGTTGGCTGATCCAAACCTCATCATCGTCACTGACAGCTGAAGGCAGCTCCGGGCGGAGTTCAATTCAATAAGCTGACGGACTGAGACGGAAAAAAACCCACACTGCTTCTGACACAGCTGCAGACATGAACCCTGTACTGGGCCTTGTCTCGTGCACCAACAGCAATAAACATCCACGAGGTTTGTACCAGTGTTATGCTGACATTTGAACCTACTGGCAGCTTATACAGTTAGAAGATACAGCAGCATGTAAGTCACTCTGCAAGGCCAGAACAATAAAACAATATGTATCACACTGTCACACTCACAACATGTGAGAAATGCAATAAAAACAACAATATAAAAAAAAGTAGAAGTAGAAGCACTGAGCAAAGTTGAACTGTCAGACGAAATTTAGCACTGAAAGAAGCTGAAGTGTTGAAACAGAAACACTGAAAAATATGAATTTTAGCTGAAGGAAGCTGAAGTGGCTGCTGAAACAGAAGTACTGAAAGAATCTGTATTTGTGCTGAAAGAAGATGAAGTGAGGTATAAGCATTGACGAGAAGTCGGTGCAGCAATTTGACTCCATACGAGATGTTACGACGAGCTGCTCTTTGCTCTGCGAGCCAATCAGAAAAGAGTATTGGCTGGCATTGTAGACTGTCTCAGCCTCTGAGGATTGAGGATCAGATGGAGAACCTGAGAGACACAAAGACGACTGCTGACAGAGTCAGAGGTTCGTGCCCTCAGCCTGCTGGCTGCCGCCGGCCTCGGGGCACTTCTCTGCAGATCTGTTACGAATGAAAACCTTCCATCAGGATATGTTGTTGTTACATGAATGTAAGTAAAATATCATATCACAGATTTATCACACTTATCTTCCTGTCATACATCATGTTGTCTTAATTTAATATGTCATCAAAATAAAAGTTTATTTGTAAAGCACCTATCAAAACCAGCGATTTACAAAAGGAAGCCACAAAACAATAAAAACACTAAGAAAAAAAGCAAGTGGGCAGGTAGCAAAGGACATAAGAACTATTATAAAGAATTTACAAAACTGCAATAATAATTCTACATCTATAGATATATATATATATATTCACATTTGAAATATTAAATGACTTAAAAATGTCAAATTAGGTAAGATATTAAATAAAATGTCATTACATAAATGTCTATTTTATACTTTCATTTGGTAAAATATATTTATACATCATATTAATATAGGTATGTACAGTATTTACATATATATTCACATTATATGAGACAATACCTATTATTAATCTCTTATATATCTGTATTTATATTAGTGAGATGATATATTTTATTTACACTGTCGCTCTGGTCAGGAATATCACAAAACTGAACTAACTGTACAGTTTTTTTCTAGCTGTCGACCGTCTTATTTTATCCTCAGCTTGTATATATTATATTTATTATATTCTGTATTTTTCAACCCATATTTCTTATCCACAGACGTGGGTTAAAGGCGGTTTAAGGCTGACACAGTGTTGTAGGCAGCAGACTGCACATGTTGATGCAGTCAGTGAGTCAGTGAGGATTCTCTGTTTACTCTGTTCACCGTCTGCTGCGAGCCTCAGAGGAAACGCTCTCACAACCAGCCTCACCAAAAACGACCAATCACATCACGCACGCACACCGTACCTCGAACCCGCTCACCCCGCGGCGCGGCTGCCTTCGAGCATCGCCATGGAAACACACATATAGACGAGGTATTGACTGGTGATCCCTGACGGGACTGATGGGAGGGAGGAGAGCGAGCAGGTGTCGCCATGGTGATTTGGAGCTTGCAGCTGTTGCCATGGAGACACACGATGCATGTCATCCAATGGTGGTGTAATGAAGGAGGGGTGGGGGTGCAATGATACAGCACCTTAATGTTCTACATTTGACTATTCTGCGAAACGAGGGCGTCAGAGAAAAAACACAAATGTGCAACTTGAAGATAATTAATGCGTCTTTTCTGATGAGTTTATTATAGTTTATACATGTTGAAAGAAATACAGTGAAGAGTGATGTTTTCCTTTGAAATATGTGCCAGACTGAACATCGCAGCCATATGTGATAGCTGAACATGTCATTCCAAAGCCACGGGCGTTAATATAGTGCTACAACAGCCTCCACTTCAGACACATTCAGTCACAAGAGCATGAAGGCGCTTTCGAACAGCGAGCGGCTGCAGCTGCACCTGCCGCCCGGTCGAGGTCACGGCTCCATGCAGGCCAGTCAAGTTCCTCCACACCAAACTGGGAAAACCATTTCTTCATGGAGCTGCTTTGTGCACGGCGACATTGTCAAGTTGAAACAGGAAAGAGACAAACACAAACTGTTGACACAAAGTTAGAAGAACACTGTTGGAAAATGCTTCATTTTAACTGTTATGTTTTCAAGGTTAGGAATATGCTTGAATTTGAATATACTAAAATGCTTGATTTTTAACATAATCTGGTGTTTCATCATCGACACAATCACTCATGGAAAATGAAACGATCCCGTCGTCATATTTGTTTGTTGTCTCGTCATTTATAGAAACAAGTTAGATGTGATGATAAAGGCTTTGAGAGTCTGGACATTTTTGGTTTAGATACCTTGAAAGTGCTTGAATTGCTGTGCGAACCCTGTAGAATATCACTATGTTGTAGCATTAAGATTTCCCTTCATTGGAACTAGGAGGCCCAAACAGCCTCAGACCAAAAGTACACACATGGCATTTTGTCTGACAGAGCAATAATAAACCTGAGAGCACAAGGTAACAACATGGGTAGCTTTTCAGTTGTTCTGTTCAGTGACCTCTGCAGCCGAGGTCATGTGCAGAGAGTGGGGCAGTTGTAATGTCACAGTCCGTCATGTTAAACAACAGATGATGTCAAGCTTTATTTATCACACTTAGATTTGCTGACTGAGCCTGTTTTCATGTTCTGCACTGAAATGAATGTTTCCAAGCTTGTTATGGAAAGTGCAAATCTAAAGATAAATAGTTAAGTTTTTAACACCTCAGCTGTGCCAACAAATCAGTTTTATTTCTTTTTTATCATCTCTTTAGTTTTATGATTACATCTTAGTCATGAACACCTTCATCCTCATCCTCTTTAAATCTCGGATCATGTGCTTCCTGTCCATCTGCATCACCCGTCTCTACTGTACTCTACTGGGACAGTGCTGCATCTCCACCATGTTCCAGGATTAATGAGTGTGCCTCGCAGCGTCATCACCCTGACCGGCCAAGGTCAGAGCGCAGTCATTCCCAGCGCTGTCAGGTGGACTTGAGGCTTCTCTGTAATGAGCCTCTGCTTTGCCAGAGGAAAGACTGGGAGTCTGAGTGACAGCGGCCACCGCTGGCAGAGGATCAAGCTGTAGTGAACTGTCCGTTAATGAACCAGTCTGTGACTGCAGAATGACCCTCACACTCTCAGAGGAACACAGCTCCCTGCTTCTTCTGTGTTATTTACTGCGATGAAGACATCTTCCCTCTTTAATATTTATACTTGTTTGGGCTTTTGCTACGAGCTCTAAGAATGCTTGACACTCACACTTTAGTTTAGTAGTTGATTTTTTTAGTGACTTTAGTTTCTGAGAGAAGGGAGATGAAAGCTGTGTCTCAGTTCAGAGGCCACATCCTTCGAAGGCTGCATTTCAGGACCGGATGTGTCACGGCGACACGACGAGGCCGTCCCAATTCAAAGGCTCCTTCAAATGAGGCCTTCTTTTCCCAAATTTGAGGATTTGTGGATTGAACGGCTGGATCCTTCGTGGCCCAACCTATCCCAAGATTCATTGCGTGCAAGAGAATAAGGCGTACCTAAATGTTCCAAAATTCAAACATTTTCTTTTAACCAGCCAGGAAGCACTTTTCTGTGATTTAAACTAACTCAAAATCTTTTAGTAAACTGCAAACAAACCAGAGAGACGAGAGGAAAAACGTGTGTCCAGAAAGTGTTTGTTTGAAAGTGTTACTCCTGTTTGGATTTTGTGCTCCAGTGTTTTTTGATTCATTATTTCCTTTAAATTTCATTTGGAAATCAAACGGAGTGAATCTGCAGTGTCTCAGTTAGTGGGGATGGGACCCTCTCCTGCTGCAGCACCACTGATTTAAGCTGATAACACGGGTATATTTGTATAGAAACAGTGTCTAGTGAAGCTTTTAAATAAATCAGCTCTCTAGTAGGGATTATATTAATCTGTAAATACACATTTCTCTTCCATCTACAGGTCCAGAGACCCTAAAATGTTCTGATAAACTCTGACAGTAGCTGCGGTTGCTTTTAACCAATAAATGGTTTGTCTTCATGAATGTTAAATTAGAAAACTAACTAGGCAAAGCGACCAAGACGAGGCTCTGATTTATCTTTGTAGGCCAAAGAAATCAATATTTAGTAGAAAACAGATTATCTGTTCTGCTGCAGCTAATCTGGAGTTCCTGGAAAAGAAACAGGCCGGATTCATTCTCCAGCTCTCCACATCTGTCCGTCAGGGTGGAAACATATTCCTCAGACCTCGATCTTTGCTCGTTTTGATTCAATACAACTTCTATAATACACTTAACCACACGACATTTATACTCAGCCCACAGAAATCAAATAAACACCCACTTGCTTTGTTTCCATTTGTCTGTGATACATATGAGATAAATGACAGTTTGTAGGCTTGAAATACTTTTTTTTTCACCCAGCTTCACATACTGTCGACTCACGCACTTAAAGTCACTCATATTTCCATTCAACACACCATATAAACCAGAGCCCCTGACCACCAGGGGGCTCCCAAACCAGCAGGTTATAAATGGCTATTGTCAGGTGAAGACTTAATTTAAAAATGTCTTCTGTTCAGGAGGACGAGAAGAAAAGAAGCTTTATTTTAGCTGCATGACTTTTTGCCTTGTTATGCAGAAAGAGTTGTAAGAGCCTAAAGCCCAAAGCCACCATCGTTCCCTGAGCTTAACATGTTTAATAACCTAAATCTAACTGCATGTGGGATACAGGATGGGAATTCTTACAAACTCAACCACTATTGCAAGTTAAAGAGACTTCACAAACTGCAAAATAATCAGGTTAGTGTTTAACACATACACAATGAACTCAAGCCATCTGTTTACCACTGTGCCAGTGGGCTAGCTTAGCTGCTAAACTTATGGACTCTTGTTGCCAATCGGGCACTACATGGATGAAAACAGCATGTCATTCTTCAAATTAATTAAAAACATGAATATCACTAAAACTGGAGATGCAAGCTTCATTACTAAATGGTGACTTTTTATTTATTTATATATTTTGTGGTCATCTTAATGCACCGCTGTGTTCATGAAAGCTTGTCCTTTGCTCTGCCACACTCTGGATGTGCAGCTTACTGTGATTGCACAAAGTTTCCCTCCACTGCAGACAGACAGACAGACAGACAGACAGACAGAGAGTCAGACAGGCAAACAAAGAGACAGTCAGATATCAGAGCTAGCGAGCCGAGGTGTATTTGTGCTAATGAACAGCGCTGTTGGCCGGCTGACACTGATTGCCTGCACCTCGTCCTGCCAAGCCAGTAATGGCTTCCCCGGCCTCAAGGGCACTCAGGTGACAAATTACAGCCTTTGGCAGGCAGAACCCTCGGAGCCCCAGTCAGGCTCTTTGTTGATCACATGCGCTCAGTGAAAAGGTTCTGGCTCATTGGAGGCCCTGCTGAATTACACAGCTGTGGACTGTTGAACGTATGCACTGTATGTAGTATCCCAACATCTGACGCTGAAGGCCAAATGCAGAATTATGTGGGCTGATGGGTCCTAAGCAGGATTTGATCCTGCCCCAGTGGGCTTAAGAGGAAATACTTTATCGAGAGCCGGAGTTCAAACCCTCTGCTAGCTAGCAGTGTATATTCTCATAGAGGGTTTATTTCTTTCTGATTATGAAAACATACTGAGGTCTTCTGTCCGTATCCTGAGATAAATGAGTAGCCTTCAGTATCTCCTACTGTATACTGGACAGTAACGTTAGAATCACTTAAACAGCGAAAGATAAAACAATCTCCCATGAGGCTTTGACGGGGTGATGAGAGCTAAAACTCATGGGATATGTTGTCGAGAACATTGAGAATCATTGATGTATGATGGGGTCTATTCAGGGTAAGCGGTTTTAGCGATGTCCCGTTTCTGTGAATCAGGATCGGGATTTTGGCCGATCCAAGCATTTTCCAAAGAATCAGTGTTGGCTTTGGAAAGCCAGATCCACCTCCGATCCCTTTTCTGTTTGCTCCAGATACACTGCACTCTTAATATACCGTAACCGCACAGCTGCCAGCAGTTTGAACTACCATAAAGATACTGATGTGCGTCAACGATCAGTGCTTCAGGTAAACATGTACTTTAATGCTCTAAAGTTCTGCTTTTTACTGGTTTACTGATGAAAACTTGAAACAGAAAGCAGCTTTCTCTTTGTTTGGAGTAACTCTACTTTTATATCTTGTAAACATCAGTGGAGCTCCTGGTTTCTGTATACTGTCGCTGTTTGTAGGAAAAAATACAACAGAATATCAAACATCAGATCGGGATTGAAGATACTGATACTGATTTTGTAGGACTGTTCCTGCAGATGTATGCTGTCACTGAGGCTGGGTATTGAACCTCTATATGTTTTGGTACTAAAGTAAAGTACTTAAGTAAGTACTGAAAATTGGCATCAGATTTATAATAATTTTCTTATTCTTTGACCAGATCGTTCTTAATTTAAGGAACTTACTGCTTGTATTTTAGCATTTCAGGAAGAAAATGTTTATTTTAATTTTCATAATTGTGATTATAGTTGTCACAGTAAGGCATCGAACAAAGTCTTGTTTTGGTATGGATGCTGAAACTGTCATTATTATAGTGATGCTGCTATTACTGACATGAACTAATACACTCTACATGGGCAGTGTGACGATAAGCCTCATTAAAGGCGATTTAGAAACTGTGACAGAAAAGGTATAAATGGAAATCAGAAATACAGTTTCTCTTTCTCCTCTTGCCCCCCTGTGGGTACCAATCATAAAACACCTCCCATCATCATTTACGTATCGGGATGAAACCCGATTGACACCACATTTGTTTTCATTTCCCTCACATCCTCTCAGAGACAGCTGGTCGTAGTGACGCTCGCTCCCTGCGGACGTGACGATAATTCATGGCTTTGGAATTTGGGTCAATAAGTCCGGTTTCATAAGTCCGGTAAACAAACACAAATGGCTGCTCATTAAAAAGCTGCATGAGCGAGCGAGAGCCTCTCCGGCTTCCCCTCCGGGACGCTTAATAGTGTGATTTTTCATCATCGCTCCATTTTGCCGTTAATAACTTCAAAACAGGCCACGAGTGTGACAGCGAGCCGTGGCTGATCGATGAATGGTATTGATTGACGAGTGATCGATGCCCTGTAGGAACAATTGGTCAAAAACAATAATGCCACAGGTGGAAGTAACTGAGTACATTTACTCCAGTACTGTAGTATTCTGGTAAAGTACATTTACTTTATTTTGCTCGCTCAGATTTTTCTTACCTTCATTCTGTCCTTCCTTTCTTTGGGAGCCAAATTCCTGATTTACAGATGAATGACTACGTTTACGTGCACAAAATAGTCCAGTTTTGCCTTTATTCTGAAAAAAACAGTATTCCTGCTGAGCTGTTTACAGGCTGATGAAGATGAGTCTTCCTCTAATATTCTCGTTTCCATGCAGCCTTGTTGGACCGTGTGAACTCAGCCTCCCTCTTTCATTCGTTCCTTCTTGAAAAGGTCGGCGTTGTGATATTTGCTCATATCCAGAAACCTGTTGATCTCCAAGTCTTTCATCACGTTTAACAGCAGCTGTGTTTCTCCTTGTCTTTTCTTCTGTGCCTGCATCTCTACCCCAGCCCTGCAAACTGTTGGCTGGTTGGTTTGTTTCCAGCACAGAGCTGACTGGAAACAGGAAGAACGCTCCTAAAACCTGAAGAATATCGGCAGATCCCACATGACTTAATGGGAAAATGCTACATTCAGAATAAGACCTGTTTACATGACCTGTATCAAATTCAGAATATTGTCATATTTGGGATAATAGTGGAAATGAGTGTGCATGTAAACGTAGTCAACGTTATCATTTATATTTTGATATTTCATCATATCTGCTTCTACTTTTCATGTATCATGTTGAATCCAGGTGAAAATAATACAGTGATAGGTGTGTGTGTGTGTGTGTGTGTGTGTGTGTGTGTATTACTGGTTGTATACTGACCAGCGACGTTTAGTTAGTTGCTCACAGGTGAAGAGCGGAGCAGGTTTCTGTTGTGGTGAACTGTGTTGGACTTTTGAAGATAGAGATGGAAGGAGGTAGTTGTTTTTATCAAGCGCACTTTGTTCAGGGACAGCAGGTTAATCAATCTGTGTTACTTTCATCTACAAGAGGAGTCGATGGGAGGTGCAGCGTGCATAGGAAAAGGAGTCAACTTAAGGTTTACACTCTACCAACTTTTGGATCCCACTCTTTCTTTCTTTCCTTCCATGCTTCTGTTCTTTTTCTTTCCCTCTTCCTTTCCTTGTTTCCTCCTATCTTTCAACACTTCTCTCAATCTTCTTTCCTTCGCCCTTTCCATCCTTCCTTCTTCCCTTGCTTCAGCATTTCATTCCCTCTGCGCTTCAGGCCTTCTCTCTCTGTCCTTTCATTTCTGTAACTCTTCCTTTCCTTTCTCACCTGATCTGAAAACAAAAAAATCCCCCAAACTGGAAATGCACAGTGAAACTAAACTCGACTTGTCTTTAATGTGTTGATACCTGTTTAATTTCTAATGCTCATACTTTTAAAGTAAACTGTATTTCAGAACTTTTCCTTCTAGCAGAACTACTGTAACTACTTTTATTAAAGCCAAAGTTCAGAATTCCTCTGTTTCTGTAATCAGGTCCGACCATTCTGCTCGTTGTGCTTCAGTTCAGAAACATTTTGATTTTATTGATGTATGACTGTGGCAGCAATATTTGTCTTCCACTCATCTTTCCGTCCATTAGCGAAGGGGCAGAGAGGCGTTACTGAACCTCATTTCCTTTGGAATGACCCTAATTATACGGTCAGGAAATCTAAGATAATTAGCACTCAGGATTTGAGATTTGGTCCTTAACTCCCCAAAGATGAGGTCAACCAAGTGCGTCAGTTTCCCCTGCAGAGGAAACTGGGGGAAAAGTCGCAGTTATTTAACACAGAGGACAGAAACAGCTGATAGACCTGCATCACTTTATGTGCTGAAAGAATCTGAGCTGCACTGAAGTTTACAACACTGAAGACTAAAGCTCGGCTTAATGAAGGTAAATTATTCTGATCTGTGAGATTTAGAAATAAAAGCCCTTTCCTTTAACGAGGCTTCACATGCTTAAACTGAAGGACTCATCAGTGTGTGATCTATAAAACTAAAAGGCTTTTAATACGTTTGCTGTTTCCCTCAACCTGCTGTGAGTTCTTCTTTTACAGTTTGTGATTTCCTACATTTCCCAGAAATCCTCAGTGTAATTCCCCAGAGTTTTAGTTGGCAAAGTATATTTTAGTCATTTGAGTAGTGAAAAATGGTGCTCTGAGTTTTATTTCACATCAACAGCAACATGTGTGAAGATGGAAGATGGCGCTGCAGTGCATTCTGGTCTGTTTCCAGCACCTGTGCATGTTTTGCAGTTTGAGTTATCAGATGGATTTAAGGCAGGATTCTGTGTGAAGACTCAATGTTTTGAAGTCTGTGTGTTCAGAAGCAGCTTTCATTTTGGGATCAGGAGAACAAGTCAAAGTCGAATAAATACAAGTTTCTTTTTTTAACTCTTTTTTTGTGGACAGGTTTGGGGTTTTAGGATTAGCAGAAGAATGACTTCCCATTTCATCCAAAGTTATTCCACATGCTGGAAACCTTTGTCGCTCAAGGCAGAATCAGAATCAGGTTTATTGACAAGTAGGTTTACACATACAAGGAATTAGATTTGGTATTTTGGTGCGTAACAATAAACATAGTAAGTAGAAAATATAAAGAAAGATAAAGCAAGTACTGCAAGTCAAGAAGCACAGGTTTCTAGGTTAAATATAACTGACAGCATTTAAATTACTATATTTAAACTTGTAGTCGGGTTCTGCTATATATTTAAATATTATTATTATTATTATTATTATTATTATTATTATTATTCTTATTATTAACTAAATTTAGCCCAATTTTAACCAGAGAAATCTAGATGTCTTTTGAGCTGCAGATCCCTGAATCAGTGCTTGCTGGGTTGATCCCACTGATTGGCAGATTATTGACCCCTGACTCAGAGGTCATGTGGGATGTTGAAGGTGTACGTATCACCTGTGAAAAAATGCTATTTCACACTGACGGTGTCTGTCTCAGAAGATCTGTTGTGTTATGGAGTCAGGTTGCTGTTAGCCCGCTGGCCACACTATCTCCTGCAGTTTATGCTTACGACCCTAACCACGCTATTCTTCTGCACACAGTAACATTTTGCCTGGTGTCAATCATGGCTTCTACTTTAAATTTTTGATTGAGTTTTGCCTCTTTTTAAAGACTCCACAGCAGCTGAGGATCTCCGTCCCACAAAAAAACTCAGAGAAAATATTCAAAATTTCTAGAAATGAAACATAATCTAAACATAAACAAAAAAGCTACCAGAACTTTAAAACTACTGCATGTCAATAGCATCTGAGTTTAGATCATTGATGCAGAAGCTGCTGATGTGTTGGTGTCATTGATTTGTTTGATTTTTTTTTTTGTCTGATCTGAGGTTGTCTTTAAGGTAAGAGTTAAGAAAATATATTAATTATTATATTTTTACAATATTCTTGGTATAATAAAAACTTTTGTGTAATCTCTTCTGATTTTAATGAGGTTTACTTGCTTTAAATAAAGGCTAAATAAATTAAAATCTTCTCTTGTGGATGATGTAATGACCCCGTTTAACCTCACGGGTCGGCTCAGTTCATCTCATCAAAACCAAAAACCAGAACAGCATGAAAACTGTAATCTGCCGCTAAAAACAACTCCTAGACCTGACAGGAGACATTCATATGTTTTTACACTAACTGTCACATGTTTTCAGATTAGGTTAGAAAATGTAAATGTCTTTACAGTTTCATGAACAGCTCTCAGTAAGTCCTTCCGCAAGTACTTTAAAAGAAAAGAAAACTTAAGGAAAATAAGCATGTAGCAAGCTCGCTGCTCGCGGGTTCTGCTGACAGAGGCACCAAGACAGTTTTACGGTTAACGGCCGTGGCTGGCCCTTTATTCGGCTCCACTGAGCTCACACAACACATACATATGCAGCCACGTATCTCCCTCTTTCCCTTGTCCGGGTGTGGGGAAGCCGTCATTTCCCGTTTCGTCAGTGCCTGACCGCTCTTCGGTTTCTGCCCTCCGATCTCCAGCTCCACTGCCTTTTCCCCCAGGCTGCCGCTACTGATAAGACACACACAGCTTGATTATTATCTGCGGCACCTGTGTGCTGCCCTGACTTCCCGAGCCACTCCCCCACCTCTCTCCTCTGCAGCTGAGAGCTAAACCACGCCCCGCCACCACAAAGCACAATTTGGATGAAATGATATGATACTCTGTTGATTGTGAAGATAGCAGTTTGAAAGGTGTTGCAGTTCTGTAATACGGAGAGTCAAACTGACGTTTCGTGGGATTTCTGCTGACTTTTTGGCTCTAGAGATGGAGATGTGAAGTGAAATCTCAACAGTTATTGGATGGACTGTCATGAAATTAGGGTCAGACATTCAGGGTCCCCAGAGGATAAATCCATAGGAAGTTGGTGATCACCTGACTCTTCATCTAGAGGTCAAAATGTCCTCCTGTCCAACACGTCACTTCATGACAGGATACCTGAGCTGTACTTTGAGGCTAATGCTAACAGTGCATGCTAAAGTTAGTATGTTTGCATGCTAATGCTAACATGAAGATCAAATTATACTAGTGTATGATACTGTGGGGGGCGGGGGTTTGGAACTGTCGGTCCCCACTGACCTAACCCCCCCTCAGTATCCGCCTCAAGGCCCACATTTCAGTTCACTGTGTATTGTGCTTTAGTGATTAATATTCGCAAAGAAATGTGCAATTAATCAAATGACCACAAACTACTTGCCACACAGTGAACCTGGAGCTTTTGGGGCCCCCAAGGGTCTGAGGCCCCGGGGCAGTTGACCGCTTTGCTCTTAGGACAAACTTTACAGTTTTTGCTCCACTATTGGTGAGGATTTTAAGACAGCTGAGTCGTCTCTGGATTGTTTTTTATCCATCCAGCAGTTCTGTTAGACTTGTAGTCTGGACCCTGCAGAGGACCTGATATGACTCTGATACCTGGTGTCATAAGTAAGATGTTTTCTCTTTTTTACCCAGCATATGAAACTCACAGACAAAGGAAGTAAATGTATTGATTGAGCAAAGACCCCACCCTCCACAGAGTATTAATAATAATTCTCGCTAGTTCTGTGCCCATTCAGATGGATCAGATCTTCTGCAAATTAGGTAGCCAGAGCTGATGGACTTTTCAACTTGGCATGCTGCAGGAGGAGGGGAGTGATACTGCTGACAGGCATCTAGAGATAGCAGGAAGAGGTAGAGAAATGCCTGGATGAGATCCGATCAGTGTGATGCAGACCACCTGCAAATGTGACCTGGACAATCCGATCAGATTCAGATTTGCATTGTTGCTGAGTATCCATTTGAGGGCCAACTAAAAGGATGTCCATGCATAGATTGGTTTATTTTCCCATCTCTAAAAGATCATGTATAAAGATAAACATACACGATCAAATAAGAGTGATGCCATGAAATGACTGAACCCTTTTCCATGAACTGAATAGAGGTGTGAAGCTGTCAGGACGATTCTGATCTGCAGCTCAGCAGCAGGACTCCACATCAACGTGTTTATATGTCAATGAAGCTGTCAGCCATCATGGAGCTGATGTGCGAATGGGAACCCCCCCACCACACACACACACACACACACACACACACACACACACACTGCCACCACATCCAGGGGTCAGGATATTCCCGATCAAACACCAGGTTCTGCACGATCAGCAAATCACAGCCTGAATATCCTTGTCTCCTCTCCCACCGCTGAGAGCCCCACAGCAGGTGGGGAGGTGCTGGAGGACAAATCCATCACTCCCAACACGGCTTCCTGTGGGAATCGCTGCAAACACCGGCAAATCTGACCTCCTCACAAGGCTGAGAGGTGGTGTCGGGGTCGCCTGAGGATCCCACGAGATGGAGGTCAGGGGAAATTACAGCAGATTCCTGACAGGCTGCACTCTGTCCAAAATGAATAAATAAGAAAATAATCCAACTGTCAGGTCATCAATGAAGGAAAAGGCCAGTATGAGGGCGTTCAGCGTCAGGAGTGTCAGAGTGCAGGGCGGGAAGAAGAAGACGTCTTCTTTGTGGATGAGGAGGACTGTAGCTGACAGGAAGTGAGACGATGAGTCCTTCCTTCATCTGTTCTTTCTCGTGGACCGTTCCAGTTCAAAGTTCAAACAAAGTCTTCTTGCTCTGCCCGTTTATCGAGGATACTTTGGGAGCTGACTGTGTGTGTGTGTGTGTGTGTGTGTGTGTGTGTGTGTGTGTGTGTGTGTGTGTGTGTGTGTCGACTTGGGGTTAGCCAAGTATCCCAGAATGCATTTTACACCAACTAGCGGAGATGGTGGAGAATTTGAGCCAAGCTCATAGCTGCTGGTTTCATCCTGTGACTGTTATTGTGTCACTAAATTGATGTTTTCTCAGGTGAGAACCAGATTTTAAACATGTGGTCGCCTATTTGAAAAATCCGAGATTTGCTGGGAAGAACAGTCTTATCTCGGCAAGCCCTTTGGTAATTCACCTCTGGCTCTGATGTCTCCGTAGTGTTTTGATATAAGTTATAATTCCTGGAAGATAAAAGATAGATTTTAGTGTCAGAGATGAAAAATGATATTTGTTGCTGCCACATTAGTTTGTCTGAAGGTAAAATTATGGTTCATGTTTTTATTTGACAGCAACAGCACTGCTTCTGTGGACTTTTTGGAGACACAACCAACAAATCACGCTGTGATGTGTTTTCAGTTCAGGTTAAAGTTGGATTGTATGATTTTCGATGATGTTTTTATGTCACTTTCACATAAATCAGATTTCTCCTTGAGATATTTAAAAGCTAAAGTTGCAGACATTGTAAAACTCTGTAACATTTCAGTGAATCAGAAAACTGCAGCTGTCAAACTTTAGCTAAGATCCAGGCCTGATCAGCTCTATTTGAACATGTCAGCAGGATGGTTTCAGTGCAGACCGGCTGCCGTCGAGGTGTGAAGCTGCTTCCAAACTTCTTCTCAGAGATCCTCAGCTGAATAAAGATCACCGTCTCTCATCTCGTCCTTGTGACTGCAGTCATTAACGCCGTGCTGCTGCTGTCCTTTCCCACCAGTGTTTGCATATCGCCGAGCAAATTAACCGTCAGAATTGCATCGTCTGCACTCTCTTTATTGAATCTCGCCAGCAAATTGGTTGTTAGGAATCCTCAGGGGTGGTATCAGCACCAGGGAGCCCAGCAGGGCCGATGGATATAAAGTGGATAAATGGAGAGAGAGAGGGGGAGAGAGGCTGTACAGGTGGGCTGCTCTCATCATTACTGACACATGACCTTTAATAAAAAACATCCAGAGCAATTTTAAATACACAAATCAACTAATTAAAAAGAACTAGTAAATAGTTTGGGTTGGATCAGATCTGAGTTGAGCTCCTCGGGTATCGAGGACAGTGTTGCTAGGTTGGCGTAGACACAGTTAGTTAGAACTATTCAATTTGATGATTTATCCTGATGAGACCAAATTATTTTTACATTAACAACTTTTCAAATTCTTTCCTTTTAATATGTAAGGAAAGAGTTTGATTCAGTTATAGAGTTTTTTGTCTGTTTTTGGATAGATTGTGGTAAAACCATGTGACTGACAAAACATGCACGAGCAGGAGCGACCTCAGTGTTTGAGTGGCGGAGCAGACAATGTTACTGCTTCAGGTTATGGATTTGCTGTTACTGTAGGCCCTATGTGTGCTTGTTTGAATGGGTGTAAAGTGTGTGGGTGTGTCAGTGCATTAGTGCTGTGTTGCTTTTGAACTGTTGCTTTTTCAGACATCAAATTGAAGACGTCAGGTCCCTCATCTGTCCGTCCCTCTTTGTCTCGTCTAAAACCTTCTTGTTTGTGGAAATAACTGTTACCAAACATGATCTATAACCTATTTTCCACTGAGTGTCTCTCTGCTGTAAATCTCCCACTTTGGTAAAAAAAAAAAAATGTCCTTTACCAATTCCAGCTGAGACACCAGGTTCTTGTCCCACTAACTGAAACTCTTTACCTTCACACTAAGGAAATGGATGGAAAGAGAATCTTGTCCGTGGTGTCTCTCCAGGTCTGGGTGTCTCTCTCTCTCAGAAACCCCTGATTGCCAATCACAGCGCAGATTGGATTGCATGCTTCATTTATTTGGTCAATAGCAGGTACTGGAGTGTTACAGTGGTAGCATCCAACAGCATTACACCATCTGACTTTATACCACAGTCACACTGATGTGGTGATGATGGTGGGAGGTGTGGAGGTCACCTCAGGATATGTTCATGTACACCTCTTCCTCCTCTGTAACTGCATGAAGACCCTGCTGGCTGTCCTGGGAACAACTGGATTTTTAATTGATTTATTTATTAAGTTTTTATTTCATATATTTAAGACATTTTCTGTAACTTTAGTGTTTGAAGGTCTTAAGAATCTGTGTGTGTTTCAGATGGTGAAAAGATGAGCCTATTAATGTTCTACAGTGTTGCCAAAAACACTCACTAGAGCAGCAAAATATGTACTGATACGCCACTGAAAATAGTCCCCAACAAATGCACTATTTCTCCTGTTTGTGCAACGTTTGCTAAAAACTACAGTGAGCATCTGATTAAGGAAATCCCTCAGCCTTTCTTAAAAGATGAAACTATATATTAACAAGCTGTATTTAAAGATTTTCGTCTCCAGCAGGAACCAATGGGCTTGGAGCCGAGAGCCGCAGACAGGAAGTCAGACAGTATTGAGAGACGGACTAACATGTTGTTGGTTTTGGCCTTTTTGTGGCGTTTGTTGACAACAAAATCAATTCATAAACAATAAAACACACCAGTGCCCAATTTGATACACTCAGGTAGTTTTCTGCTATAGTCTAAGTGGTCTGGTATTACCAGTCCCTTACGGTGGCTAATGTTCTCTGGCTTTAGTTAGCCAATTTCAGCTAACTCGTGAGAACCTTGTGAAATGAATGGGAATTCAGTGTACCCTCATCCTGTAATTACTACTTGTGGCTACAATGACTGCTGTACGGCTAAAGTTAGATAGCCTAACTTTATGCAAGGCATCGGGGCAAGTGAAGATGGTGGCTGTGCTCAGAGCTGCAGACTTGCGACTTGAATCTGGAGTCAGACCTAAGTCACAACAAGGAGGACTTGAGACTTGACTGGACTTGTCTCGAACGGCTTGGACTCGCCAAGAAAGACCTAAAAACAGCTGTGGTTTAACTGTATGTGTGTGAAAAAACACCTCTGCTGCCTGCTCTTCTTGGGAAAACAATGAATATGTTGACCAGACGGTTCTGGTTTTTGTCACACTAGATTTTTATTGATTTATACATTTATGTTTGTTTATAGCTATGATTGAACCTAGAATTGAACTTCCTGTTAAAGCTTTTGAATCAACGCTGTGTGAATGCCACCTGTACTCATTGATGAGCCTCATGTTTTATCTTTTACTGATACTGTTCCACCCTTTGATTTCCGGCCCGCTCCTCTTGATGTGTCCGGTCTAATGGGCATCGACATCGCTCTGTGTGCTTTATTGAACAAACTATCTGAAGCCGAATAGGAAGCCGACTGTGTTGCAGATCAGTATCTGTTGGATCGTATCGAGTTAACATCGATCTCCTCCGCTCGCTCCAGGATTATCTCTGTCCTCTGGATAACTTTGAGGAGAAATGCTCCGATTTAATTTAGGAGACAGGAAGTATGGTAAAACGCATGATGTGACGACTTTTTAGAGTCAACAGAACACTACAACTACAAGAGAGCGCTCAGACGTCAGTTAAGAGGCGTCTGCTCTCAACCATCATTTCCTTCTGGTGAATTATGTAAAACTATGTGGCTGTAAAATATTCATGTTGTTATGGTTGTGCAGCACTTAAGAAACTTCTCAGAGATGTCAACAGTACCTAATGGCAACACAACAGGCCATGAATGATTGAAGGAGGCTAAAGGGCAGAGCAATCAATGGTCCACTCTTTTATTGTAGTTTGGTAGGTATGTACACAAATTAAAAAGTAACGTTATTCTACAAAAAAGACAAACTTGGATGTTATTGATCATAAGGAAGCGTCTAAAAGACATTTTAATACTAATACCATTCCTTCAAAAAGACTCACACATAAAGAAAAGAAAAGTATGTAAATACAGGAGCTGCAGACCCCAAACTTGCCCTCCCAAAAAAAGAACCATTGGAATCCATCCAATCAACAAGAGCAATTTCTGAGGTATTGACACCTAGCTGAGCTTCATACTGACAGTGTAAACTGGGATTAGTATTTCAGTACAAGTCTCTAGTCACTTCACAAGTGATACAAGTCATTTTTCACAGACCTGCCAACACTCCTGTTTTCCCCGGGTTTCTCCTGTATTTCAAGGCCATCTCTCAGCACCGCCCCGTTTTGTTGTTTCTCACGGGAAACTCTGTAATTTGCACGACCCTCAAACTTTATTAGGAATAATCGTCATACATGGATCCATAAATTTTAGGTTAGGGTTACTCGTAGTCGTTAGTAGTTATGTTTGTCTGACGTCTCCCAGAGCGGGTCGTCCATTAATCCCAGGGTCGGTGGTTCGATCCCCGGCTCCTCCTGTTCACATGTCCAAGTGTCCTTGGGCAAGACACTGAACCTTAGGTTGCTCCTGATGGAGACCAGCACCTTGCATGGCAGCTCCGTCACCATCGGTGTGTGAATGTGTGAATGAGACCAATCTGTAAAACGCTTTGGGAACCGTTAAGGTTGAAAAGCGCCATACGTGTGTGTGTGTGTGTGTGTGTGTGTGTATATGTGTATATATATATATATATGTATATATGTATATATGTGTATATATATATATGATGGAAAACACATCAAGTGTTCAAGCCTTCAGGAGCTGGACATTAGTTAGGAAAATATCAGATGTTATGGTAGGATTCAATACTAAATTGAATATTGACACTTCTGAATATGGAAACTTTTCAGTACACTGAAATAAATGGATTGTATATTGTCCCGTCACCGCTCTGACATCGTAAACCTCTCACCACCATGAACTCCCGATTCCCAAAGTGCACCAGCCTGTTCTCCTGGATGCATCGTGCCTCTGAGGGCTTTAACAGCCACATCAGGCCGCAGCTATAAGAGTGTGTGGTGCAGTCGAATGAGATGAGAAAAGAACAAAGTAACATTTTCCACAGAGGTGATGGTGGAGAATATTGGACACGCAGCGCTGGCTAAATATGTTAATTGGCGGTGTTGCTGTGCGGTTCTGCAGCTGGTTGACTTTATTTAGTGTGGTTCCACGTCATATATCATAGCAGGGTGGTTAACTCCTGGAATATAGCCAGGGTGTGCTCTAGTGTGTGAATTTAAATAGCTATTTGTACGTGTGTATCCAATTAATTTCAGCTCTGAAAGGGCTAAATATAGATGTTGTGGATCATTCGGCTTTTTAAAACTGAGGATTAAGCTGTGTGGAACTGGATATTTGGGTTGGTGGAGCATAGAAGAATCTAACATTGTGAAAGTAACCAATTATACATACTCATATATATATATATATCATTACCAGGTGAACAACTGTGATAACAACACGCAAACAAGAACTTTGTAATGATGCTACATGACAGAAGTGACATATTTGACAGTTAGCTGAGATCTCCTCCTTCAGTAAGGGGTCAGGTTGGGGCTGAGTGCCTTGCTAAAGGCTACAGCACATATATATCACTAAACCACTAAACCACTCACTAACCAGTTAACCTGCCAGGTGACATCAGTGTAGAGCGGGAGAAACAGTATGTTGTAGGGCTGTCACTTTTTCCAAAAATCAAGTTCGAATGAATTTGAAATGTCGAACAGCAGGCAGTCAGACGCTCGTCTGTGGTGCCTCCGCTGGGTCACTTCGGTGGCAAGCTAGCAGGTGAGTCTGTAGATTTGTTGTCGTTGAGAGAGTAGTCCAACAGCCTTATGTTTGTTAGTTACTTTGCCATCTACGGTGTAGAACCCAAAATACTTCCACGCACTGCTTCTCAGCTGCTTCGGTGTCGAAGTGTTGATCGCTACTGTCCTCCGTTTTCGTAGCAAACAGCAACATTACTAGCTTAGTTTACTGACTTACTGATAGGTCAACAGGTCAATCTGAGTTTTTAGAGCGCCCTCTGCTGGATCACAAGACAAACTACTTCAAACTGTCTGTTGCGCTTATAGACTGTACATTTTGAATTTGAATAAAAGGTGAACACTGGTTAGGCTGCATAAGGATTATTCTTGATTTTCTCTTAAATACATCAACAGGTTCCAGTTAGGTATCCATTCGTTTTTGAATATAAACACAGCTGAGTTGTGCTCTCTCTAGAACTGGATTTGTTGTGTTCGACATGTGTTGCTTTGCTAAATGAGCCTGCATGCTAGTTAGCTAGCTTACAGTTTGGTTAAAGAAAATTGTGGATTTTGGTTCAAGCCTTCTGCTGTGGTGGTGAGATTTAGACATTGCTTGAGTTCTCCAAAACTCCTCCATGGTGATGCCTGAAGCAGCTGCTGGAGGCTTAATGATGCAACAGCAACCCTGCAGAAGAATGACTAATACTAAACCTTCATTGTATTCCCATATTGCCTTTAATAGCAGAGTGAATAGTCTTGCTCACTGAAAACACCGAACAGAGAGAAAACAACTGTGTAAGGCAATACCACAGTCACATTTTAAAGCATGAGTGAAACACTGATTTGTCCAGATCAGTTCTCAGCTCAGTAGATAACAAACAAACACCAGTAAAGATAGAAAACATACAGAGCTGAATTAAAACACAGAAATCTATGAAAACATCAGCGCTATCTGACAAACCAGCTCATGTTATTATAGAAAAGTACAGGTAAATGCTTTAAGTGCAGTGTTTACTATCTTGAAATTCGAGATAACACGATGATATAAACTTCAGTATTTTACCAACTTGCCAACCTGTAATGTACAAACTGTCTAATTTTTAAAAGGTTTATTAGAAGCAAAACCCAAATCTGATATAGAGATAAACTCACAGTGCATCCCAGTATCTATTAACATACTTGGCTTTGTGTTTTATTTGGCTGAAATCTTGTGGATCCTCTGACCTCACAGCCACAGGCCTGATCACTGTCCAGTGAAATCAATTACGGGTTATTGCTTTTTTTTTTTTTAATTTGATCCTCTGATACGCGACCCTCCAGGAGGCCAAACATAGTTTCTAAAAGATAAATGATATTTAATATAAAGTAACACTGATGAATGTGTGGAAGTACTCTGATTTTAAATGGAGCAGCTTTTCTGTTGAGTTTCCCAAAACAGCTGACAGGAAGTGGCAAAAAAGCTGTGGCAAAATAAAGTGCTTTTACTCTAATTAATGCGAGCTGAAAGAGATAATGCAATAGTTATTTTAAAAAATAGATTTCCCCAGAAGAGAGAGCATTGTTGTTATTATGCTGCAGCTTGTGTCTTATTTAAAGTTAACAGTAGAGAAGTAGCGCCCTCTAGTGGTAAAATGAAGACACTGCCTTGTGGTGGAACATGAGATGACAAATTAAGTGAACATTCACATCTGCTTTACTGTATTTCATGTTGCTGTGCGTCACTGTAGCCTAACAGGAGGCTCCTGTGTGTCGTGTATGGGAGCAGCTGTTGGTTAACACTGCTCTTGTTGTTTTGTGTCTCTGCAGGTTTTTAATAGTTCTGGGCTGTTTGATTCTGGCCATACTGACAACATTCAAGGAACACGAGAAGGTGTCTGCTCACTGGCTGGTTATACTGGTAAGATGACTGCGATTTCTTTCTGTTTTTTTGTTTCTGTGCAGGACTTTAACCTTTTAACATCCAGTTTTCCCCTTAAATACCTTTTAAGGTTGTAAAAAATCCTGTTATTCCACACTGTCTGACAGTATCATGTTGTGTATCATGTTGTTCCAGATCTTCATTATAGATATGTGTCGTTTACACTTAAACCAAAGACTAGTGAAAGTTTTTATGGCTTTTATGGCTGGCACATAAACATCTGACTCACTGGGAGGAATGTGCTTTACACCAAACAAACAATCAGACAAACTGAAACGTGGACGATACAAACATTAAAATGGAACAAACCCTGGTACAATAATAAAAACAGAAATAAAAACTTTCAGGAAGATTCGGTAAAACACTGTGATGGTGATGTACCCCGACACCGACCATTTCCTTTTTCCCCCAAACAGGAAACCTTCGCCATCTTCATCTTCGGAGCAGAGTTTGCACTGAGGATCTGGGCGGCAGGATGCTGCTGTCGCTACAAAGGATGGAGGGGGAGGCTGAAGTTCGCTCGCAAACCTCTGTGTATTTTAGGTGAGGAGGTGGAATCAGGAGAAGAGACGGTTAGACTTCCATTTCACCTCGGTTCAGTATATATGACTGTTGTGTTATAGGAGAGTAGCATTCAAATCTACAGAAGGTGTCAGCCACTCGTATAACATTATTATTATTACTTGTGACCTTTGTTGACCTCTTTATATAACAAGAACAGTTGTACAAAGATGAGCAGATGAAGGCAAAACCAAAGCCAGATACTCACAACACAGTAATGGAGCTAAACTGTAGCAGAGAGCCAAGAAACTGTTCAGGTGAAGAGGTAACAGATCACATGATTTACAGCATTGTTTATTGATCACAGGAGCCTCATTAGCTTCTGCTAATGCAGTTGTTGGTTTTCCTGTGGTGCACGGATACATACAAATACACACAGACTAAAATCTGGATGTCTACTGAAGAATTAACTCAAAGAATAATGCACAAACAGAAACCTTCAAAACAAGACTAATAACCTGTACGAACTAAGAAAAGAGAATAGGAAGAGTACAAAGTTAAAGGAATAATACGCTGGATTTATTGATTTCTTGTGAATGAGCAGCTCAGTGATTGATTGACAGGTTGTGCTTTCTCAGCTCTCAGCCCTAATTTACAGTCTTTGGGAACTTTGGATCTCCACTAGAGTTTAAAGAGAGGCGTCCAACAGAGTTTAAGAGCTTAGAGTGATTCATGTAATACCATTATTAACATGCATAAAACACTGAGTGGGACTGAAAACATCAGTATATGTTATATTAATTACTGTTACAAAGTGTTATGACAGTGACAAAACTGCTCTTTGTGTTACAACTAAATCTTATTAACAGCATTTCCACATCGTCTTTATGTTCAGTCACTTAATAACATTAATAAAGACTTAATAACTGTCGGGTCAGACTCATTAAATAAACGCCTCACATAGAGGATCTTTGATGGATCTTGCTCTGCTGTGTCTCCTCTGTCTCAGACATCTTTGTGCTGATTGCCTCGGTGCCGGTGGTGGCGGTGCGTAACCAGGGTAATGTGTTGGCCACGTCCCTGCGCAGCCTGCGCTTCCTGCAGATCCTGCGGATGCTGCGCATGGACCGGAGAGGAGGAACCTGGAAGCTGCTGGGGTCCGCCATCTACGCACACAGTAAGGTAGGAATGGACCCGACTCGGTTTGATACTACTCTCTCTAACTAACCGAAGAAACTGCAGTGTGATTACTGAGAGCTAAAATGCAGCTGACACAGTATAAACAGTATGAAGAAAGGGCTCTAAAAGTAATAAAATGAGCTGAAGTGTAAGCATAGAAATGAGTTCATGTGTACTGAAAAGTGAAAGCTGCTGAAAGTGTAACTTAAAAAATATTCACTGAATGGAGGTGACTCTCAGTTGGAGTGCGAGCAGTGAAAGTGTTCAGACAGGAGGCCGAAGCACCGAGATGTCAATTCTCACTCGAGCAGCAGCCTGGCTGATTCTGCTCCTCTGCTCTTTTCTACTCTACTGAATGTATGGAATAAGTATTTAATTTGAAAAACACAATCACAAACAGCTGTTTCGAATAAATATAGTGGAAGGGCAGATTTTGAAATTTCATCATGTGGGGGAAAAATCGGGGGAATTGAAACTCCAGGAGAACAGCGAAGAGAGGGGAAGGAAAATCAAAAGGGTTGGCAAGCAAGGGATGCATATTTTACCATTTATCAGAATCAGATCATTTCTATCATATATAATATATCATTTATATCGTTTCTAATAGATTATCAGTGTGTTTTCCTGCCAGATTTGCTCGCAGCTCGTGGAGAAAATAGAACAGATGCCGAAACTATCGCTGCAGATCGCGGAGCGTCCTTTATGACAGTGTAGATGAAGTGTAAGCACTGAAATGAGTTCAAGTGTAGTAAAAGCAGTCGAGGTATGAGTTGGGTATTAATTTGGAGTTGAAAAGTGGGATTGTTACTAATATTTAATAAGTCAAACGTGAAAAAGGACTGAAGAGAGTGAGGAAGATACTGTAGGAATAGAGAGAGTCTTGCAGCCTTTTCATGGACGCAGGTGCCATCTGTTTAAAAGTTGTTCTACCAGAGGATGAACTGGTTTCTGTCACTGTTAGTGATCTCCATGCTAATCTCTGCAGGTTTGTACTGTGACTGTGTATACCCCTCACACATTTCTAATGTTGTAGAGGCTGAGTTGCTCATCGGACACTTCTGAAACAGTATCTTGATTTAAAAAAAACAAAACGAAATGCTTTTATTGCCTCCTACAGCACACACCTTGGACTGGAGACAATGACATGCTGGGAAATACACATTTTTCATGGCAGAAATCTATTTTATGCTTTAGAGAAAGACAGAGAGTTGTCTTTACCTACAAAGACTTGTACATTTGTGAGGGTTACATTGGACACCTTGTTAATGTCCATGTTCACATGTGAAACAGGTAAGATCTGATCCCAGTGTGAAGATAATCTGTGTCATTGGAGGTAAATAAATCTTTTTCACTCAACGTAGGAGCTGATCACAGCTTGGTACATCGGCTTCCTGTCTCTGATCCTGGCGTCTTTCCTGGTCTACCTGGTGGAGAAGGACGACAACTCCATGGACGTGTCCAACCACGAAAACCCCACCGCTCAGCCCAAACCGCAGGACTTCGACACCTACGCCGACGCACTGTGGTGGGGGCTGGTACGTACATTACATTACGTTTCTGTACAGTGCTACCTCTCTGTAAATTAATCTTGAAGTCCTAATTAACAACATTGCTTAAAGTTGTAATCCTTAAGATTACAACAGGGCACATCAAGAGGTAATTACAGGATGTAAATACATTAAACGGCTGTCAAACATGAGGTCTGAGTTCAAGAAAACCTTAAAGTTTAATGTACTTTAAAACTGTAATGATACGGAGTCCTTAAATGCACCGCTGTGAAAGTCCACAAGCTATAAAAATCTTAATCCAAGTACATTTCTAAAGTCCCTGTTGTTTAATTAACAATAAGTCTCACATGTTGACTGTAAGACTAAATGTTTTTTGCGGTGAGGTTGTATTTTCTTCTGTCTGTTTGTCAGTTTGTAAATTAGATATCGTTCAGCGTGGATTTGGCTGGAGCTTCGGTGCAGACAAACTTTGGCCAAATGATCAACTGATCCAAATCTGGGATTTCTGCCAAAAAGCAATTAACAGTTTTTAGCAGCTAATACTCTGCTGCATTCATGTCTCGCTGGGAATGTCCAACAGTCAAAGTCAGATGCTGAACAACGTGATATTTTGTTGGAAAATCCAATGTGAAAGACAAAAGATAAAAACTGTTCTGAGCCGATAGCTTGTTGTAGAATTGCCCAGTCCTTGGCAGAGCTTCAAGCTCTAATGAATGCCTTCTAGTCAGGGAAGCACTATACAGTCTTTCCAGCAGCATGGCCTCATTAAGGAGACCGTCCTTCAACCAGGAGGCCAGAGTTCAAGTTCTATGACAGCAAGCATCTGCCCTGCTGAAGTGTCCTTGAACAAGATACTCAATCGCCACCGGCTGCATGTTGTAGATGATGTTGTGACCCTTTGAAACCCTGAACTGCCGCTCAGTGGATCGATACAGAGGTCGCAGAGCAGGGCTCACAGCAGAGTTCCTCAACAGATCTACTGGATATTTCTGTAGAGAGAAGGACACTGAAGACTTTAACGCTGCCATTACCGCTGCTACAAATATCTCCTGTCTCGCTTAATAGCTCTTAGTAGCCCACGAATCCCTCAAACAATCCTTGGCAGCTCAGACGTTTGACAGCAACATTGGAAACATTGAAAGAAAAGTGTCATATTTCTTTGTCTCTTTTGCAGATCACGCTGACCACCATCGGTTACGGGGACAAAACCCCAAAGACCTGGGCTGGGAGACTGTTAGCCGGCACTTTTGCTCTGATCGGAGTGTCCTTCTTCGCTTTGCCCGCAGTGGGTATACTCTCCTGTGTAGCTTATATTAACTGCAGCAGCACTGAATTCTGGATACATTTAACTCAACACTGCTGCTGATGGTCAAATTTGTGTTGTATAATTGTCTCATATATATCTGACTATCACCTGTTTAAGTGGTGTTTGACAAGAACGATCTGATGCTTGGTTTCCCGTCACATCAGAAAGTCACAGAGCAAGATTAGCAAGTAGCACCACCTGGTTGGATTTAAAACAAAGCATATTGAAGAACACCATCCGTTTAAACCATGACGAACTGTAAACCAAAACAAAGCTCTTTTGCACAGAAATGTTATTTTACCGCCAAAGAACTGCATGGAACAACTATTAGCTAAAAAAAAGTTTTAAGATTTACTTCACCTTTCACAAGCGAACCTTCTGATTGCGGTGCTTCAGATTAACTGAACTGTTAAATCATACTGTTAAATTCTGCCATAATTCTGTCAGAAAGGCCCGTCGATTGACGTCAAAACAACTGTGCTTGTTGTTTTCTGTGTAAGCCCTCACACCAGCACCCATTTCCTATTTCCAGAAAAGCAGCATACCCATTTGCTCCTCAGATCAGCTCCTCCTTGCTATTTCACCGTGACCACTTCTTCTGTCTGTACAGAATCACATCCAGTGTGTGTTTGGAGCATCAAGTGACGTATATATAAACGCAGCTAGTGTCTTTTGCCCTTTACAGTGGGAAGTGACACCTTGAACCTTGACAGATGAGGCCATAAGAAGCTTACTTTAAGATGACTGTGTACGCAGTGCCCAAAATGTTAAGCCCCAGTGGTATTTATGCACAGTCTGCTTGATGACTGTGTTTTGTGGCTGCAGGGGATCCTGGGTTCAGGCTTGGCTCTGAAGGTCCAGGAGCAGCACAGACAGAAGCACTTTGAGAAGCGCAGACATCCAGCCGCCGGGCTCATCCAGGTGAGTCACTGCCTGACATCATCAACAACCGTGTCACGTGACTGGTCCAGCCGTGATATTTATGTTTTCTCCTGTACACTCACAGAGGTTGAGGCTATAAGAACTGTAGATCACACTGAATCATACAGTTAATATCTAAGTGCCCATTTTAACTGTTCTGTCACTGTTTCTTTTAAGTCTGCCTGGCGATATTATTCCACCAATCCAATCAGAGAAGACCTTATTGCCACATGGAGATTTTATGAAACTGTCATCTCTCTTCCCTGTTTCAGGTAAGTCATAACAAAATGGCACACCAAGGATGTGCCTGTTTCACAGCCCTCCGTGCACAACTGTACATTTCCATAAAATACCTGAACATGAAGTACGTTGTGTTTTGTGTTCCAGTATTAATTTATATTGTTACACCAGTCATGATTTTTGTTCAGACTTTTCTTTTTCTTTAGTTTGCATGCTTATCATTAACCTGAACCGAAGTCTGTGGTTTCCACGCTGAACAGTGGCTGCAACAAGTATAACACAACAACGCTACGTAGCCACGAGGCCCCGAGGCCCCGAGGCCCCGAGGCCCCGCCCCCTACAGCCGTTGCATTTTTTAGATATGCTGTTCAGGGAGAGCTGTAGCAGAATCTGACGCTGTAGTTTCCCTTTAAGTCACTGACTTATAGATCAGGTTGTTCAAAGATATTAATGTTTAAGTTGAATTTTCACAACATGTAGCTTTTTGAAACAGACCTTATGGAGATAGTCGTCATTTAACATGTGTTTTAAACTAAGGTTTTGGATTTGTTATCCGAATTTTAGTGAAGTTAAAGGATGTTTAAGCTCTAATGTAGACTCACTGTGTTCTGGACATTTAGCACAGTAAGACTCCCATAAGATATCAATGTGCAGAAAGATAAGCGTGATTGGCTTAACTGTCTCTGGGGGCAGGTCTTGCACGCATACCAGAGTTTGGTTGACACATTTTGGGCCAATGGTTTGGGAGAAATTTGGGGAAAACAGTCAGTAGACACGGTGTCCGGATTACCTGTCTGGCAAAGTGCCTCTGTAAGTCTGTGTATCCCTTCAAAAAGTAACTCCTAAATATTCTATGAGACCTTAAGAACGTTTCTGTTATTTTGCTGGTGGGTGATCATGTTTTAAAACCGGAACTTTGGAAAGTAGAGATTGGTCAGAGTCGAAAGAGGCGGAAACCAGGACAAAGCAGACCTTTACCCATGACCTGAAAGTATTTATTTATAAAATTTGCAGAATACAGTGAGTCTACGTCACCGTGTACATTTGCTAACTTTGTACTTTCCCTCTCTCCATCCAAAGGAAGGATCACTTGGAGGCCATGACGAGGTAGGTCACTGTTGTTTGATCTCCAGCAGAGGCACTGTAAATCACACAGAGCTGGGCCCAGAGTCTCTCTGATGGTGCTTTAATTAGCACTACATGCTGGAAAGACTAATGAAGGTTTCCTAGAATATCCCCCCTGTCCACTTTTAAATAGCTTCCTGTATTAATTCACAAGCCGAATAAATCTCTGGGCTAATGGCTGTGGTAAATATGTGAATCGTGATATAAAACTCCCACTCGCCCCGCTCTGTAATAGCTCTGCCTTCCACATCAGCTACTTTGATGACATTTATACTGAGAGATTTTTTTAGAAGCCTATTAGTGAGTCCATTAGTTATGTTTCAATTATGAATGACAGTTTAGATGGAGTAATTAGGGCCCGAGATGGGGTCTTTGGGTTTGATGATTTTCTTTTTTCTCCGTCGTGTGGAGGGATATTAACGAGTCTCCACATCAAAACACGTCATGAAGATCTCACTAAGGATGTTTGATTTGTGGAAGAAATAAGCTGCTGAAATGATGTCATAAGTTTATTGCAGTAATCAATACACCGTAATGTTTGGTGACCACTGCCCCTCAGAGTAACTACAATATCACACCTGCCTATACATCTTAAGCCCAGTTCAGACCAAAAGATTCGCGAAACCTGGCAGTGTGTCTTAAAATATCAATAATAAATGAATATGAAAACGGGAGGGTCGAGATGACCAGCTGACTTCGCTACGAGCTGATTGGCTGTTGAAACAGGTGCCTTACGTTCTAAAACCAGCCGCTGGCGACTTGACAAGCTGAGTCTCAGGCGACGCCATCAGCCGGCTCGAGTCGAGCTGAGACGGTCCAGATCACACCGCTGTGACGCTCTAAAACGGTTTCGTCTGGTCGCGAATCTTTGGTCTGAAGTGGCCTTTAGACAGTTAGCTGATGTTCTCTCCCAGAGGAACTTTAAATACAGCTTGGAGCAGCGATAGGACACATTTTTATTGGGTTCCATGGGGATCAAACCTGTGACCTGAGAGTTACACTCTATCTGCTGCTGCCTGCTGCATTTGAGAAAAGCTGGGAATATATAGTAAGTTAAAGTGCATTGGAGTCTGTTTTGTTGTATCTGTCTGGCTGTCTAACTGTCTATCTGCCAGACAGGACATCATTTTTTTTCCTGTTCATCACTACACTGAACATGATGTTGTGTAGGATGGATTGTCTCTGCAAGTATGTGTTTTAAAACAAATAAGAAATTATTGGAAACCGGCACACCTCGATCTACACAATGTTCTGCAAAATCTGGATGCCGAAGCAATATCGTCTAACAAGACAGAAACTGTGGAAACATGAAAGTAAAAAAGGAAAACATCAGTGAGGTCCTTTTTAAGATCCAGCCACAACCTGAACTGGAAAGGAAACAAACTTCCCCGTCCAGCTGACGTGTCTCTCTCCCCTCCCCCCTCCATGTCGGGCTGTTGGACCGTCCCGGTCGTAACATAGCCTCGTTATACTGGAGCGTTCTGCTCCGACGCCTCCTGGCCTCCACTGAGCCGCCATGTTCAACATGCTGGATTAAGTTACTGCTGCTAAAAGCTGCTGAGCAGCAACAACAGGAGCCCTGATACACCGGCTGATAGAGAGGAGGGGAGTTAGGCAATAGTGTTTGTTTTATAGGCTGAACTTAAAGGGTCAGTTCACCCAAATTACAGAAAAACATGTAGTGGTCTCTATCCACGCACGTAGTTTTGGTTTTGTTTGTCCAGGTTCAGAGATGTCTGCTTCCATCCCAAAACAGTACAATGGTGGGAAATTAAATTTAGTGTGTGAGGAGAACATTGAAAGGTCATCTTGAGGCATGGTGCTTCATGCTGAGATCAAAAATTGAGGAGTAATTTGTAGCCCGAATCTCTGAATTCCCACAGCTGTACCAGAATAAATTAGCAACATACAGAGACCATTAAAAAAACAATAAAAATACAGTACTTATCCAGTTACTTGTGCTGTTTAGCATGGAGAGAATGGAGACACAATGAGAGGAAATGGGTGAAAGAAAGAAAACAGACAGATAGAAGAAGAGATAGAGGAGGGGGAAGAAAGAAAGAAAGAGAGAGAGAAAAAGGAAGGAACAAAGATGTAGATCGACACTGGAGGATGTGGAGAGGGAGAAACAAAGGTAGAAAATAAAAACAGAGGTGGAGAGAGTTTTAAGCCCTTTGTAGGATCAGTGGCTGGGAAATTAGCAGTCTGACATTATCTTGTGGCTCTGAGCGACGAGGTGGACGATGGCCAGAAACTACAAGAGTGCTGCCATGTCCAATGAGAGGCTGATAAGCCACTTACTGTGTGTGTGTGTGTGTGTGTGTGTGTGTGTGTGTTCACTGCTCTGAGTGATATTAGACCTTTTATCTGAGTTATCCAGTGGTATTGTGTGGTCTATTCAACACAACACTGAGAGAAAATTATACCCCATCTGAGAGTCAGTTTTGTGTGTGTGTGTGTGTGTGTGTGTGTGTGTGTGGTCTTGTTTTGCTGTTATTGTGACATACATGTTTCAGACCTTCTGGAGTGAGGACAGTGTTACCAAAATGAGGTCAGTTTAGTCGGCCCTCTCTCCCTCCTAGGGGTAATTTAGGATCTTTTTTACAGTACAGAACATACACATTTTTGTTGATACTTTCCTAATGTTGATGATTCGACTTCATGGCCATTTTAGAGTCTGTAGTCAGTGGAGGGAGTCTTATATTGAATTGTATTGTGTTAAAATGTGTTTTTAGCCCCTTGGTTTCTATTGAAAACTTAAATCTTTAACTCAAACAGGAGGAAATAGTGCATTTGTTGGGGACTATTTTCAGCGGTGGATGAATCCACATTTGGAGCTCTAGTGAGTATTTGGGGCAGCAGGACGGTGTGTGTGGGACTGAGTCCAAATAAACTCCAGTGTGTGTGTTGATGGTGATGAAGGAACAACAGTGAGGCTCACTGATGTGTTTTTAATAGTTTTGGAGCAACAGTGGAGCTCTGTGGCTCAGAGGAAGAAGATACATCAGGCTGTGATACACACACAATACTTGTTAGTAGTATTCTGCACATGGGATTTGTTGTCAAGTAGAAATAAATAGAATATCACGGGACTTTGCCCCATTTTATTTAGGAGTCAATGTTAAGAATGTGATCTTATTTGTGTAGTTTTCATCATCTCTATCAATAGTAACTTTGATCTCACCAAGTTAACACCTGAGATCTGGGAACACGATGACGTCTCTAAAAAGAAGTCTGACGGGTGACGAAACACGAGCAGTCGGGTCAGAAACAGGTTAGCCAAACGTTTTTGAAAGAGAAAACAGTGAAATTCTTACCCGAACTGTCTGTTGTAACAACCACCTTCCTGCTTCAGCTTTGACCGACCATACTTACTGTAGTTGTGTGCACACTGAGCAATGAGGGATTAATACCGACATTTCAGGTGCACTCACTTTCAGTTTGACCTCCAGATAAAGTGGTTTAGATCATCTGGAGAAGCTGATCGTTTGTTTCCAACCTGTCTGATCGTCTCGAGTTTCCCAGATGTGACCGGATCTCAGCATTTAACTTGGTGAGAACAATTTTATCATAACAGCTTGAAACGATGGAAAACAACTATGAAGTTGTAATAAAGTGGAATTATCCTTTAATATTGTCACTGCAGGTTTTTGTGCAGGTATAGTAAACCAATATATGTGTGTGTGTTTCTTGGGAAGGCAGAGCTGTGGGAGATAAGGAGTATTTTTTTTTCCTGTTGTGTTGCCTCGTTTACAGAGAGCCACAAGATAATCACATGTAATTTTCCGCCTTTTATTCGGTCGAGAAGAATCAGAAAGAGATTCTCTCTTCCTTTAAAGCTTCCTATTCTGCAGCCTCTCAGCGCCGTAATCTGCCGTCCCTATTCTGCACCGAGGCCACATAGAGGCTCATATTGTGTGTCTGCTGTGGGAGCAAAGTCGCTGAGAACGCTCCACGTTTCAGAGGCCCCGTTCAGGCTGTTGCCGGCTCCGGTTACCCCGCCTCTCTGCCTCTTCCAAGGCACACAGGAGTCTTATTTTACCCAGGGAGCTCTTGTCTTTGTGCTGCCAAATATTGTCAGCCATTGGACTATAAAGGAGACCAATCTCCTTGCAGCTCTTTGAGGCTTCCTTCTGCCAGGAGAGCAGCATTGTTACGTTGAGGCAGCAGACCATGAAGACTTTAACTCCTCTGTGAGAGGAAAGTCAAACTCAAGGAAAGTTGTTGTTGACACTAGAAGGGGGAATCATTTAGAGGATGCTGGTGTTATTTGGTCTGGCCTCAGAATCAGAGAACACAAAAATGCCCCATTTTGCAGGTCAAAAGGCTTAATTTGGTGGAAACTGGTTTTTAAAAAATGTTTTTTAGATGTCTAGGTTACACATTATTGTGTTTTCAGCAGGATTTCAGTGAGTACTTTCAGTCAAGTGCTAACTACATCTTGAAATAGTCTTTGAAAAGGTGTTCAAAAGCTTTAGAACTACCTTAAAGAAAGTATGTTTCTGAGAAGTTCTGTGTGTACAGCAGCTTTCACACTTGACATCACCTCAAAGATCTTCAGCTGTAGAAATATCTAACAGAAATAGTTGCAGCCAAAATAAGGCACACATGATTCTCGTATCACCTACAGACTGTAAGAAAACATGGACGTAGCGTCTGTAATTTCACCTCTGTAGAGATATTTGAAGCCTGGATTTTGGTTTTATCATTTGCAAGCATCTTTATCAAAATCTAAATTTGGTAACAACTTCACCAAAGGTCCTGCCCACAGTAAAGTCTAACGGTGCATAGTATAAACAACCCTTCACTGAGAAGGGACCTGAAATCCCTCAAACTGTTGGTGACAAGACATTTCAGTCTGTAGACCTTCATCGTTCAAGATTTGAGGGACTGAGATGTCCTCACTAAATAAAGTGAGTTTGAATGACCGACGTCTGGTTCCTTAACAAATTTAAATTTGGGAGCTTGGGCACAGCTGAGGTGGGATGAACAAGTGGCATCAGTCAAGCAAGCATCTCCCCAAAGCTGCGCCCTTTTTAACCCTTAATATCTTCATAATAAAACAATAATTTTCAACATTGCCAACAGGACACATTTCAAGAAGTGACATTAAATATTTGGGCCATAACATATTGATCAATTTTGTTATTTTAAGTTTGAAATTAGAGGAACTGCGTCGTAAGACTTTGAGCATTCAGTCTTGCTGGTTGCCACTTGGTATATTACATGACTTCCTCATCCTCCATACTGTATCTCTTCTCTCTTTTCTTCCATTTCAGCCAAAAACTGAGTTTACTCGAGCGCGTTCGCCTTCCCAATGCACGACCATCAATTGGGACGGGCAAGAAGCTCACAGGTAATGCCGACTCCATCGAGGAAAGTCCCTCCAAGGAGCCAAAACCTGCTGGTTTCAGTAACCGGGAACGCTTCCGCACCGCCTTCCGCATGAAGGCCTACACACTCCGCCAGAGCTCTGAAGGTATGAAAATAAAGGCCACGGTCATGAAGATAAAAGGTTGGGTTTGGTCTGTGGGCACTGGGTCCGGACCGCATGGCTAACATCATATTAACTGTCTGTGGTTTGCTAATGCACAGTTCTTGTTCCGTCAGTGTTTTCCTGTTTCTTTCTTTGTCAGATGCCGGAGCCCTGGCAGACCCAGCCTTAGAGGAGCGGGGCTTCCCCCCAGACATCCTCATGGAGGAGATGATCCCCACACTGAAACTGGTCATCAGGGCAGTCAGGTCAGAAACTTTTCATTTCATGATGGTCTGTGCTCCTTTAAAGTCGCAATGAAACAGCATTTAGAGCTTTTTTCATCCATCGAATCTTGATCGTTTGAAAGTGTAATGTGATATTGTTTTATAAGAGAAAATTATACTTGTATGTGATTGGATGGGCTGATGGGTATGGCTCTTCCAAAATCTCTTATTCTTTTATTGTAAGTAGTTATTGTATTGTAGCTGAAATAAAATGCAGTTTAAAACCAGACAGCACTCAGAAACCTCTTAGCAGCAGCTCATAATTGTTTTTGCTGACCTCCAGGTTTCTTTTTCTTGCTGCGGTGATGTAGAAGTGTACTCCAGGGTGTGTCAGTACACCATGATGTCACGGTTGGGTGTGGTTTCAACTTCCGACCACACCTAACCATCACGCATCAGTGATGCTGGGTTCCCTGTGGAGTTTTTGATCACTAGTAGCGCCACTGTTTTTAAGAGTGGTTCTCCGTTTTTGTTAGAACTGCTGTAGTGCCCGTTCGGAGTGGGCCGATTGCTTGGCCCCCGGAAGTGCTCCTTGCAGCATTCTTGAGAACCGTTCATCCGATCAACTTCACACTTGACACTGCACTCCCTTGGGTCCTCAGCAATACACCCGCCAAGTGTGAAGTCGATCGGATGAACGGTTCTCGAGAAAACCGAAGGACAGACGTACATACAGACAGAGATTTCTTCCTTTATAGTTAGATCTGGATCTGGTTGATGGTTTCAAGCTATCCCACTGATTAACAGTTCATGGTGGTAATGTACAAAGAAATGTAGCAATGCACCAACAGAGGCAGGAAAGAAGAAGACTGCTAGCAAGCAAACGTGATGTAAACAATGTAAGTTTAAATTTCTTCCAAAATTCAGCTCAGCAGATGTTTTCTGAGGAAGGAAATGCACTCGACACATTTGTTAGACCTAAAGGATACACTCAATACATTTTGGTGAGTAACCCCGAATGTAAACATAACTTTGTTTACAAAAACCTCTACAGTGTACCGTTTAAATTACTCTATAGTTTTAGTTTTGATCTAGATCTGCATCAGCATACACTTGCTGTAGTGATCATGTGGCTGATTTCTTTCTTTGAAATAAGTCAAGAAAACAAATCAATTCTATTTTTTTATTCCACTAAATTTCACTTAAATTTGTTTTTTATATGTCCTGCAAAAAAAACAAAACAACGTAGGACAGAAAACAGAACCTCCTCGTTGGAGGTCATTTTAAAAATCAGGATATACAGTATCTGGTAAATAATTGGACCCAGCATTTGATGCCAACTTTCAGTACTTGACAATTTAAAAGGCATCGGACACAGTAAGATTGGTGCTTACAAAGTATGGGTGTTGCTGCTCGTCATTACAGCAGGGTGAGCAGTGGAAACCAGAGAGTGTAGGCTGAACTCACTCATGCTTACAGTGTGCTGGTAAATCTATAGGCCACACTGCTGACATAATGCAGGAATTCAATCTAGTGTGAGGGCCTGTGAGATGAGTGATTAACCCTGTGAAAGTGCTGCTTCCTTCCACACCATTATTTCGGGGCTGAATGGGTCTCTGAATGGGATGCTCAGACCTGCAGGGTTTTAGTTTCAGGACCCAAGAATTTCTGCCAAACACTGAAGCTCGTGCAGCAGCCGCTGACTCAGGTTCAAGTCAGCTCAAAGTGGGAGTTCTGTGGGACAAAAGAAGAAGCTCAGTGGGTGGCAGGGTGGACTCAAAGTTGAAGCTGGCTTTCAAAGAACTGAAAGATACCAGGTTTGATCCCAGGTACGATCAGCAAGAGTTATCTGGTGAATGCACACCAAAGACTTGTCATTGATCCCAGGTACAAACGTGAAGTGTGAACTCTTTAATAATCTCTGACTTTGGGTGACAAATATCAGATAGATGGCCAATGTTGGAGCCAGGTGCTGGTTTAACAAAGATAGATTTTGGCGCACACTGGAAAGGTTTGCAGCTCAGCATGAAGTGGTTGGGATAAGGGTAAGCCACTCATAATCCAAAAGGCCACGTTACTCTACCAAAAAAGGGTGGATCGCTCATTCCGGGTTGGAAGTAGGTTGCTGCCCCAAGTGAAGGAATTTGTGTATCTTTGGGTCTTGTTCATGAATGACAGTAAGATGGAGCACGAGATCGACAGGCAGATTGGTGCTGCGTCAGCCGTAATTCCAACTTGTTGTGGTGAAGATGGAGTTTTCTCTGTTTCCTAGTCGACCTACATTCCAACCCTCAACTGTGCTCATGAGCTTTAGGTAATGACCGAAATAATTAAATCACAGATATAAGCAGAGTGTCCTTCGTAGCGTGGTTAGACTCACTCATAGAGATGGGGCATCCTTAGACATCCAGAAGGACCTCAGAGTGTCGAAATCAAAGTATTTGTGAGCAGCTCACAGCTGCAGCCAGGAAGAGCTGGTGGACGTGGCTAGGGAGAGGGATGTCTGGGCTACCTTACTTAGGCGACCTGGACCAGGATAAGCGGCCATAAATGGAGGGATAAAGCTTTTAACTGTGGCTTAGATGAAACAAGTAGATAATGTTATTGTCTAAGCAAGTTAAATGTTCAGATCTTGGGGTGTGCCAACATAATTATAAGAGTCCAACAGGGCAGGAACAAGAGTGATCAAATGATAAAACAGATTATATAAATGTATTATTTGTAGATGATGATCCCTAATTGTTTAGGAAAACTGTGCATGCACAACAATGGTAAGTACAGTAGGTCAAAGTTGAACCATAAAGTGGCTCTGCAACATCTAACTGATTTTGACCGCGGAGAGAACTGCTATTGTTTTCCAAGTTTTATCAAATAGATTCTGTCACTTTAATGTCCGAACTGTTGAATTTAAACTCTTTGTCTCGCAGGATCATGCAGTTCCTCTTGAACAAGAAGCGGTTTAAGGAAACTCTGAGGCCTTACGACGTCAAAGACGTGATTGAGCAGTACTCTGCTGGACACCTGGACATGCTCTGTAGAATTAAATACCTCCAGACAAGGTCAGCAACTACACTACAGATGAGGGAGTCTGTTTGAGTGAAGCAAATATCTCCTCTTCTTCAAGCTCATCCTGTTTCTCTTCCTTTAAGGATCGACATGATTCTTGCCCCTGGACCCCCCCTCACCCCCAAGCAAAAGAAAACTCAGAAAACGCCCTTTGCCTACCCACCCAATCAGTCACCCAGGTACTGTCACGCTGTTTGTACTTATATCACAGTTATAAGATTACATTGAATTTATCTTGGTTACATCTTTGTCTTGTTCTTCTTATCATGTAGTACAATATATATTCTCGTAGTCTGTAAACAGTTCCAATGTGAAGTAAGTTCTTTATTTTTAAAGCAGTTACTCTGTGCAGGTGAATCTTTTGTTCATGTACCCCTAACAAATGTTTGTGCAGTCCACGTCTACTCAGTGTCCCTGTGTTCCAGGCATGAGTCCTACCTAGCCAAAGCCGCCTCCATGCCAGATGCCGAAGACCAAAGCATGATGGGTAGATTTGTCAGAGTGGAGAGACAGGTGAGGATTAGAACTGCAAGCACCTTGTGAAATGCTTAGATGAGTAATGGAGTGTCCTACATTTGTATTTGTATTATATTTGTACCTGATCCAAAATGGACTTTGAATGAAAGTCGCAGCGGCCAGTGGATCCGATCACAGAGGCAAATTAATTTGCAACGTACTTTCGTGTAGCACACAGATTTACACTGTTGACCAATTGCAAACTTGACAGTGCTGACCTTTGATGGTACCGGGACCTGGAGAGTCCATAATGGAGGAAGGTATAGTATTAGTTGTGCTTCACAACATCATCAAGCTTCCAACAACACCCTTCCAATTAAATTCATTTTGTACAAATACATTTTGCTGTGTTTGTTTCGGGTGTGACCAAACCCTTATCCTGAACTTACCACTGACAGCAGATTTATTCAACCACACAACCGTTGTGGGATCAGAAGCTTGTTACCTTACTAGCAGTTCTTGCTTATCCTTACCCTTGTAGCAAATGATTTTAATAGAAACAGTTGATCATCAGTCTGTGTTGCTCATGTAATGTGTCTCTGTCTCAGGTGGAGGACATGGAGAAGAAGTTGGACTTCCTGGTGGACATGCACATCCAGCACACTGAGCACCTGCAGGTGGACTCTGCCGGCGCCGCCCACATGACCCTGGAGACCTGCGACCCTACGGGGAACGGTGAGATCCGTCGGGTTTTCTTCAACTATGCTGAGGCATTCCCGCACATGTCGTACCAGGTGCCTGTCAGCAAGGTGAATCCGTATTACGGCAGAGGAAGAGGAAGTGGAGAAGGGACAGTGTTGGCCGGTGGAAGCCACCTACCTTCAGACCATCAACCCCCGCCATCACACCTCCACCAACGCCACCCTCCACCTGTCATCCCCACCTACACCGAGCGTCCCACAGTGTTGCCCATCAGCTCTCTGCAGGACTTATCAGCGGGGCTGGGCAGGACCACAGGGGGGCGGGGGGGAGACTCGCCACTCTCCATGCTATCGGTGAACCACGAGGAGCTTGAGCGCTCGCCTAGTGGGTTCAGCATCTCTGGGGAGCGGGAGGGGGAGGAAAGGGAGGACTTGTCGATGGGGGCTGGGGTGGCGACTGGGGACACCAGCTGGACGAGACCCAGACCGAGCTACCTGGCGGAGGGGGAGACAGACACGGACACGGACCCCTTTACACCCAGTGGGGGTCCCCTGCCGCTCTCCTCCACGGGGGAGGGATTTGGGGACGCTGTGTGGAACACGCCGCCCTGAGAGGGTGTGACCACACAGAAATCCACAACTCTGAGTTAAGACCTTAAATCCAACCCATGCCTCTAAACCCAAATCAGTTTGGGTCAAAGCCACACCTCTGGACCAAACCATTTGGAGGAAAGGTGGGTCTAATCCGCCTTGATGCTTCGAGGTCGTGAGCGAGGTCATCGACCTTCAGAGGCCACCGCTGATCTCATCAACTGAACGCCGTCCAGACAGAGAGCCATGGCATCGAGACTGCCCAAAAAAAAAAAGGGAAACCAGACAGTTTGTAAAGTAAAACTCTGTACAGCGCACTCTTCGCAAAAATTTAGCTAAAATAAAAAAGAACATTAATATACATACTATATACACCCAAAAGCTTTATCGCTGCAAAGCCAACCGCACTGCATGTAACGCATGCGATTTTTAGTGTAGACACTGCAAAGTTCAGGATATCAGGAAACGGAAAAAGCGATTGAATGGATACATATACTTGCTATGCCATTTTGTAACACTTATTTGTTTTTATATGAATACATTTTCATTGTTTTTTGCATGGTCTGCATGATAATGCACCATTCTAGGGGTGACGGTTGGAGGGTGAAACTGGAACCAAAAGTCTCCTGTCTTTGTTGGAGAGTGTGTGTGTGTGTGTGTGTGTGTGTGTGTGAATGTGTGTGTGTGTGAGAGAGATTGTGAATAAGAGAAAGAGGGACTTACTTGGGTAACAAAACACTGGTTAGTTGCTGGCAGTTGTGTTTCACCATTTCTGCTTTTCTCACGCTGTGCTGTAAATCCTTTGAGGATCGGTTCTGTCCAGAAACCAGAATTTCTGATCCCGTCACTTTGTTCTCACACCACTGTGCTCTTGAGTTGTATGTCACCACTTTATGCATACAAACTTTCCTGTTGAAAAAAAAATGAAACATTCGACAGAATTTGAAACACTAAATCTCTGCTGCTTTGTTGGCACATGAATTCAGGGATATAAACCACCAGTACGTCTTTAATTTACAAAGGTTGCTGTAAGTTCAGTTCATCACTGCTTGAAAAGGATATTACCCGACGATCAAATGATTTATATTATCAAAGCAAAATAATGGCTACAATTCCTAACCCTCACACTAACTCGAGACCTACATAAAAGAAACATTTTAATAATACTTTTACTTTCACACACATTACAGTTCTGTGTGCCAAACTCCACCACTTGGCACCTGAATAGAACCATACAAACACAAAAAATTCTTCATCTGAATATACTGTTCAAAATGGCTGGAATTGTTGTGATTAACCACTATTACTGCAGATACAGAGTTAAAGTCATGAATACAAAACCACAATCCCTTAGCTGTCAGATGTTAGGAGTTTCTTAAATACAAGGGCAAACGACAAAAAATGATCTTCATTAAACATTTCGAGGGACTCTTCTGCAAAGATACAATAAATTCAGTTTAGTACATGAAAAAGGAAACATAACTCGGTCTGCAGCTCAGCGTCTTCTAGTTAGTATTTTTGTCAGAGATCTGATGTTTTCTAACAATTATATTAATATAATTAATTCAGCACTGAGCTGCTTTTATTTCTCTTTAAATCTTGACCACATGGACGTGTGCTTCATACAAAGGCACATTCGACGACGTGCCACCACCTCTGGGCGATTATTACCTGAGTTCCTCCCAAGAATTTTAATGATGGTATTCTTCTGTATTTTTAATCCCCCGTGCCATAATTTCCCCCAAACACACTACAACTGCAATAAAAAATTACGTTGAGTAATTATGTTTTTAGTACAAAATCCCGACGCTGATCCATCTACTCACACAGTATATCATCCTCTGATTTGAGGGAATTCAAATCACTTCAGGTAATTATAGTCCTGATGAAGTGGGGCACACAATGATGATCACTCATCTGAGGTAGGTGCAATAAATGCAACACGACGTTAACTCTTGCCACAGCTCAACATCGCTCAGTATCAGTATCAGCATCAGACATCCAAAAATCAGTTCTAAACATTCATAATCCGTTGGCAGAAAACCCTGCAGCAGGAACATAACCTAAAGTTTACAAAAAATGAATTAACTTTCTCTCCTGTCCAACAACACGTCATCATAGTGATGCAAAAGGAAAAGATGGAACTTCATAATGTGCTTTATTTGTCTAAATGTCCTCTCAACAATCACAAATTACTGTATAGTTCACTGCTGCGCTGCGAGCAACTTGAATGTCCAGTTATGAACACAAACTCACACCCTGTAAGCAACAACACCACATGTTTGAAAGACTGGAGGGACATGTAGAAATACTAGTGAGCGATTGGCTGCAAAGGCTGAGGTTTGTGATGTCGGTTCAAAGGTACAGACAACGCGAGCCTGAGCGCCACTTACTGCAACAAAAAGAGCTTTACAGAAGATCACATGAAGGCCTAAACAGCATTTACTACTTTAGATTTAGGACCACACAGATACTGAATGTAATATTTGACAACCAACTATATCTACACACATGGATTATTACATAGTTATAGCATGTTAAAGCACCTTCAGAGTCAGCTGAATGTTACAGAGGGGCTTCCACATCGGGCTTCAACAGGAAATGCTTTTGTAGTTTAAGCTGCTTGGAGTGCAATCACACCTACTTTGTACTCATTTTTGTAACGGGTTTGTTTAATTGGGGTTTGCAACAGTAAGTCAAATGGTTATTCAGCCAACAACAGCCAGACAACAGTGACGAGGACAAACCAGTAGTCTTGTTCAAACAAGCAAACCATAGCTCGAAACTAAAGTCACACGAGTCACATGTAGGTTGTTCACTGGATAAAGTTTTTGGTACTCTGTCACACTACAAGAGAAAGATGTAAGCAGTTATGTGGGTCCAAACAGATTCAGAGTCCGCTGACCTGAAGCAGACTGTGATGGGATGCTGTTCTTACGCGCAGGGGGAGCTGCTCGATGTCGGTTCAGATTTCGTGCTCCTGCCTAACACTGATCAGAACATGTTTGGCATGAATGCTCCCTCAGTCCAGGTTCCAACTAGATCTGTTGGTTTGACAGAGGAAATCTCAAAGTGGGATAATACACAACAAGATGTCCTGATCTATGAAAATAATAGAGGCGGTGCTGACGAAGAATGTCAGTTGTGTCTCATTTGATGAAACCGTTATTTTTGTATTTCAGGACACCTCATTGTGAATTATCGCACTTTCTTTTTTACCGTGGCCGCTTATCAAACGCAAAAAGAGAAGCTGTGTTCAAGCCGTCTATTTTTTAAAGTCATTTGAAGCCATCATTTAGTCGTGGTTACTTGCAGTGTGACATACCTTGAGGAGTAATCTGAAACAGTGGTTAAAATATTCAGAGACACTACGTTTGAGTTGCCCTGGATACTTCACCCAGACCTGCAGGCACGCACTGGATGAACTCTATGCTCATCAAATGATGTGATGCAGCTGCTGTCCATTGCACTTTATAGATACCTGGTGAGTGAGTTCTGCCCAAGCCCCCAGGAAGAGCGCCAGGCTTTGAAGCCAAGTTGACATAGTGGCCAAACCGTGTAATTGCAACTTCCGGGTCCATCACGTGATGCACACTGGCCCCAAGAGACTTTTTCCCACAGACTTACGTTGTGAAACGTCTGTAAATCAGCAGATCCTTTTTTTTGAGGTACAACAACTAGCCAGTACAAACACTTAAATAGCCCTTATTTAAATAATTTTGTCCTAAAAGTTGTAAAATACATAATTAGCCGAATCCAGAGTCACAGACTGAGACCGAGCATTTGGAAGGCGGGGTTAAAGGAAACGCTAGTGTGCTTGCTCTATGGGCCACACAACGCGGAAGCTATGTGGAAGATCCGGGTTTTTTTATACCCGGAAGCCAAACTTTTTTGGCTTCATGCACCACTGAGCAACTTTTATAGGAATGAACGGGGCTCTGACTCCGACGCTGTATCCAGTTCTCTTTATACATCCATGGTTCTACCACAAAGGACAATGCAGAGAAGGCCAAAAAGATTTTATAACACTTCAATTTAATGACATAAACTTAGCTGACTTTGTCTGAATTGTCCGGATGTGTCAAACTCCACCCACATGGTGCTCCAGGCTTTGTTTGCAGCTCAGGTTGAAGCCTGGTGTGGAGGCAGCTACAGTCTGTGAGACGAACAAGGTGAACCAAACACTTCTTCTTCTTATCTATTAATCTTATTGTATCACAGTTACTATTACTTATCTTCTGCTACTGAAGCCCATTCACTTATATATTGTAAAAAGAAATGATCTTGCAATGCAGACACAAATTGTCACCACATATAAAGATCATAACATGATGATATATCCCTGTAGACGTTCATTCATCGTGCCTCTGAAGCAAGAAACATCGTTCAGAATGACTCCACATCGTCATTCTGTATTTAGTGTTTCAGTGCCACTTCATCTCACCACACACCAAACGCACCACACAGGATTTATGAATGTGAACTCGGTTTCCTTCTGTAGGAATTTGTCTTTTTTTTTTAAACTAGCACACAGTGCAGTCTTGCTTTAGTAAAACGCTGTTTTGTAGCTTTGTGATGCTTTCGGCTCATTCTCTGAATTCAGACTCGACATGACTTCAGCTGCACAGAAATGTAAAGGTTGTAATGTTTCACTTCTTGTTTATTTCTTTCTTTTTGTATGGGCTTAAAGTTTAACTGTTGTGTCCTTTCACAGCGGAGTTTAACGTCTCAGCGTCAGAAAGAACTCCGTCTCCATTGAACACCAGTGTTTTTGTTGCCTTGCACATCAAGTATCATTTACAGAAAAACGTTACATTGCTTCCATTCAAAATTGAAACTCTTATTGCTTCCTTTCTAAATTTACAGGCATGTATCAGTTTAAAGAATATCACTGGAAATAATTATATAACAGCATCGTTATATTTACATGGCAAATTACTGTTAAAATTAACATTTTGTTTGTTTGAAAAATTGTCTTCCAAGATACGAAGATACACTGGGGAAAAAGCGATGCTAGCAGACATTATTTATTTAATAACTCAAACACATAAACCTGAAGTTATTCTTCTCATGAATAAAAAGAATACAAAAAACAAAGTGTAATGTTCGTTAATTTACTCAACAACGGCACAATAAACATACGACACGCTGCGTCTCCATCTTAACAAGTCATTTAGTCTGTAATTAAGCCACAAAATTTCATGTACTTTAATTTCCTTAAGATCAATAAACTGCCAGCCATGTGAGATTATTTCAATACAAATCAACATGTTTCATCAATTTAAAAGAGGTTGTTATCTTTATATAAGCGCAGTAATTTGCCTCTTTATATCAAGACACTGATGCTCAATTATTATTATGTTTATTTCCCAAAAACTAAAAATTGAATCACCTCATTGGTACCTAATTTTGTCTCATTTTGAAACCTGAATGAGACTCATTGACTTGTTAAGACAAGTGTGGGATGAGTGCTAGCATTACTTTTTACAGTGTAACGCTGATTCCAGTTTAGTTTAATTTCCTGTCCACGTGAGTTTTGTGAATTAAATGGCATTTTGTGTGTTATTTAGTTTATTCTGTATTATTTTCTTGTGAAGGCTTCGTGCTGTTTGTGGCCACATGTTTGTTACTCCTAAATTCTACTTTGCTAATTTCCTCCAGTGACGTCTTTCATACCAAACCTCTCCACTGCAGGTGGAAGGTGAACTGGTAAACTTCACTTGTTTTAAGCACAATTGTTCACTTGTGTCTGATGAAAACAAGTGTGTTACAAGAAAAAAAAAAAGTCGAATTAGATTAAATCTTTGCGACTTTGTGTCGCAGATCTGTTGGGGAGGTTTTCATCAGCTGAGGAGGTCACTGGAGGATTTCAACATGTACCATCCTCCTCCGGTAATTACTGCACTGATAGCTTTGTCTGATTTTTCTGAACCAGTTGTGTGTTGACAGACTATGTTTCTGGAGGAGGAAGAGATAGTGGGAAATGTCTGATGTGGTAACTTTAATGACACCCGTTCCAACCAGCATCGACGACTGTAGTCGGCCATTTACAGGCGATGTGAGTAATCAGTGTGTAGGGAAAAAGAAACTGTTCAGGCTGCTTATTATTTAGAAAACAGACACCACAGAGAATACTGTTCAAACATGACTGACACTTCTTGTTTGACCTCCCCAGGCATCAGTACGTAGCGCAGAATTTAGTCCCTTTAACTGTTTAATTTGACAATCAGCACTTTGCTGTTTTTATTTTTCGCTGACGTGTCAACGTGTCTGCCACTTTGACATTTTTAATATTTTCCTAAAGTCCGAATCTGCCCTAACCATGCGTGCACTAGTTTCCCATTTTAAATATCTTAATACGCCGTTTTAGCCTTTTAATGTTCTTTGGTTTGAACTATAAGAGGTGCTGTTGTATTAATTAAAAATGGAATCCTTCTTTGTGTGATATCCTCCCATGATTTGGTCTTTTTTTTTGGGGTTACAGTACTAAACCTGTTCTTTAATACTTACAGTAGGGCGCTGTTTTTAAGAGTACATCCACACTAATACGTTTTTGTTTTAAAACGCATAACTTTTGCTACGTTTACACCTAGCGTCCACACTACAACTAACTAAGCAACCAACCGCAGAGTAGACGATCTGCTTCCTGTTTACACCGAATGGTCACGTGATGTGTGTTTCCAGGCGTGTAGTATGGACAGAGATTATCTCTGAAACGGTGATAAAACGCTTGTGTGGACAGAGATCGTTTCAGTTTTAAAACAAAAACGTAGTAGTGAGGATGTAGCCTGAGAGGACACTCCCTGATGGGGTTGTAGCACCAGAAGAGCCCCTGTTGTTCCCTGTTTACTGCTGTTGCTTGAAACACAAGTTTAAACTGCACTGAGTTTTAATTACATGTTGTTTTTCTGGCACTACACTAAAATCAGGGAGTGGATCTTTAACCTCTGGTACCAGTACTACTTGTTGACTTGTAAGGACAGTTTTACAAAATTACAATATTTAGTTAATTTCACCTCTTCCCTGTCAGCAGAGGTTGTTCTTGCAGTGGAGACTCTTGACCCCGGGGTCAAAGTTGTAGCAGCCATTTGCACTTTTTATCCTTCAGCAGTCTTGCAGGCGATTCTCTTCTGAATGTAGAAACAACACACAAGAAGCTCAAAAAAATGCAGCAGTTGTTCAGTAAGCAGGGAAAATAACTGAAATACATGCCAGTATCACAAGCCGATACTGTTTTTTAAAATTCACATTTCTCCTGATGGATTCAATCAAAATCCTTCCTGTCTTCAAAGCCATAATCTGGTCCTTAACTGAAGCATGTCTGTACTTATAACTGGAATTGTCAACACATTTCCTCCCTCTTACATGTGTCTATTTTCTGATTTGATTTGATTCTGAATGAAAAGGAGCACTTTATGGCGTCCGTGTAGTCAAGAGGGCAATACTGCTTGCTGTGATTATTCTGTTAAGTATGGTTGTACTCACTGTAACTGCATAACAAGCAATGCACTGATCGACACATTCTACATAACCTGTAATTTTATGGACATTTTAATTGCTACGAATTATTTGTGCCTTGGCCTTTTACAGTACAGTTCTTTTCAATGTAATTTTTTAATTTATTTATTTTGGTCATGCTTTTCTCGCTACAGGGCTGTCAAACTGCAGTGCAGAGCTGTTAGTAACATCCATGTGGAAGGCTGCATTTACACAGACACACAAAAAAATCTGAAATGTTTACATTTTATCAAACAGACACGGTCTTTAGACGGAACAAAAACACATTTTCAAACAGCTTCGCAGTTTTTAAAAGGTGTGTTTTTCCCTCTTTTGATGCAGCTAGGCTAGCAGTTTCCCCCTAGCTTCCAGTCTTTGTGCTAAGCTAGGCTAAATACGTCCTGGACCTATCTCTGTACTGCACACACAGAGATGAAACTGATACGCACATCTCATCTGACTTTGGGTAAGATGACAAAGCACTATGTTTCCAGAAATGTTGGCACATCTTTGTCACAAAGTCCTCACTGAACAGGCAGCTGGTGCCACATGGAGATCCACAGAACAACTTAGCAGTCTGTGTAGAAGACGTCAGATACATTATTTCCTCAAATAGTGAGCGCCGCCTTTATTTACCTGAACTGCAGGAGGCCTTTATCTGAAGCAGGCTTGTATTAGAGGCAGGTCTTCATTTCTAATTCCCTCTCAAGTATAACTGGTCATATTTTAGTATGAAGCCTCGTTTTGATCCACTCCTGTTTGCCCTGTTAAAGTTACTGCATTACTCAACACTTCCTGTATCAGTTTCAAATTAAAAGCCCTCTAGCGTTTCAGCAGACAGAAACCCTTACCCTTCATTTCTTAACAAGGCTTTTATTGTGAAACGTGCAGGAACGTGTTGTGGAAAATCTTGTGCCATCTTGTGGCGCTTGCACGTTACTGCAACATAGTTTGAGACATTAAGGTACAAACACCTGCAGTGACTGAATCAGGACAATAACACTTTAGATGAGTAATCCAGAACAACAGTGTTGAAAATAGCACGATTATGTTGTTGAATTTATTAAATTAAAGCGATGGAAATACAGTATACATTATGCTTACCGTAGTTCATATGCTCATAATATGACAGCCACCTGGAGTTTATCCACCCTTGGCCGATATTGAGGGTCTGGCCTTTATTTGTTCGCGTCGACCACAACCCCGGTTGTTACTGGAGACCCGGCTTTTACTCGACTACCGGTTTCTATTTGAGGAAATACGGGTATGTGGAAAAGCCCGTTGTGGTGAGTCTGTAGATCCAGTCAAGGTCAAACCCAGCTCAGTAAACCAGAACAAAATGTTAGCTAGCTTAACTGCTACTAGTCAGCAGTCTCATTTAGCAAAAATATTGTTAGTCGATTGTTAACATGAAAAAGCTAGCTTCTGTAAGCTAGCTAATCAGATGTGTTTAACGTGTTTCCCCTCCAGACAAATGGAGTTAGCCACATGACATGTTGATATGGTGTAGAGCGATTATCACAAATGTGTCAGTGGGATTTTGAATGAGGTTTTCTTTCTTCTGGAGCGAAACCCCGAAAGCTCCAGTTTCACTTCAAATACTCGATACTGTAGGAAGCTACTTGAAAAATGTGCCAAAAAACAGACCGCAACTTAAACTGGCCAGATACTATGAAAGCTAGCTTTAAAAAAAAACCTGCACAACATCAAAAATAGCACACAGTTTGCTGCACAGTGTCTATTTGTTTTTGCTGACGGCTGAGTACAGTAGGACCTGTGGACGTCCGGTAAGGCCGCAGGATTAAGAAGAGATGAAGACTGTTGTGTAAATGCAGCCAAACTGACAAAAGAAAAGAAAATGTCTCTGAACGTAGAGATGGGATTTTACAGACAGCTTCGTGTGAGTTAACTTGACGGCAGCTTTTTATTTTTGGGTCGGAGACGGTTGTGATGTTCTTAGGTTTAATTTAAGGGAAGTTTGGACAACTTTACACTAGTGGCCTTCAGAGCTGTGCATCATTTTTCCTCATTCCAGTTTGAAAAAAAACAAAACAACTTGCCATTTCTATTCTGTATTAGACCACTTTGAATATTTTGTTTTGATGATATAATATGCAAATGTATTCTTACTTGATTTTTTTATTTTTTGTCTTTTCAATTGCACCAGTTATTAATAAAGTATTGAATTGAAAACGTGTATGAGTATTGTATAAAGGTGGTGTGAGTATGAGATGAACTGTAACTGTAGACGCCGCGACCTTAAATAGTCGTTAGTGTTCGTCGTGTCCCATCAAACACAAATTAATCCTGCAGCTTCATCGTTTTAGTCTGTCGGACTAAAACGGAGTCAGCAGTGAAATGTAAAAAGTATATTTACTCAAGTACTATACTTAAGTACACATTTGAGGTACTTGTACTTTACTTGAGTCTTTTCTTTTCATGCCACTTTCTTCTTTTTACTTCACCACATTTATCTGACAGCTTTAGTTACTTTACAAATTAAGATTTTTCCACACAAAACAAATATGAGCTTATGAAATCTGATGTTTTCTTATAAATTAAACTCCCCAACTGTTTATACAAGCACAGCTGAAACGATCAGTCTATTGATAATCGTTTACATCATTTTTCCTGTAAAATCATTTCCTGGTTGCAGCTTGTCAGATGTGAAGATTTGCTGCTTTTCCTTTGAATAATAATAATGTTAATGTTGTTAATAATGTTGAGGTTTGGACTGTTGGTTGCGAAGGAGTCACTTTGGGCTCATTGTGATCGATCAATCAATCAATCAATCAATCAGTGGATTAATGGAGAAAAGAATCGGCAGATGAATCCAGAATGAATCATCAGATACAAACTAGTTGAAAATGAGCTCCAACAGTAAAATCCTGCTTTTCCATGAATGATGAGGAAGAATCATCTGATGAGATCAGACAGAACATTTACTGCTGTAATACTCAACACTACACTTTACTGATTATACTTACTGACCTTTACTCAATGCAGGACTTTTACTTGTAACAGAGTATTTCTACAGTGTGGTATTAGTACTTTTACTGTAGTAAAGGATCTGAGTACTTCCTCCACTGCTGGCTGTAGTCAGAGTAAAATGTTTCCTGGAGAAGCATTTAACAGGACGAGGTTAAACCTCATCAGAAACAACATTTTGAAAATATTCCTTTACGTTAGCATGTTGCATTAAACAGCTTTGGAATCAGTTTTAAACTGTTATTAAAGAAGTCAGAATATCCCAAACCTGCAGCAGCAAATGTTTAATCAGGTTTAACGTTGGTGCTGCACAGAGCCCGGCCGGTGAAAAAATAAACTTTTGTGTGAACAAATTAGTCATGTATGCAGCTAACAGTACAGCTGCTCCTCCCTTACTGCAGTAACACTCAAATTCACATGTTTTTACTCCATGACACCTGCAGTCAGTATGAACTTATTAACGATTAAATGTTTGCCGGGAGACGTTGGTCTTTCTTCTTGGAGTCTCTTGTTGATGTGCATCTGATTAGCTTGTGTTTACATATTTATTTTTGATTTCTTTCAGTGCAAATCCTGTTTTTTCCACGTCGAGCTCAGTGAGCATGAGAATGAAGGCCCACAGTGGGAGCGCAGCCACAAAGTATATGTGTGCCAATTATTTCTTCACTCCTTAGTTTCATTTCATTCTCTCATAATTATTAGCTAAAAGTCTGTGTATCTTTTCCCCGGGGGCAGCTGTTCCCAGGCCCTCAGCAGCCCGGTTTCCTCCTCTGCCAATTACTGCTGTGTGCCTGAATGTGCCTGAATGTGAATGCCAAGGCGACCAAAGTGCCCACCGATCCCCCGTCATTAAAGACTCGCATTCACTCCTCTTATTCACTGATCTTCCCCACGGCTCAGATGTCACTCCAGCGGCTTATTACGGCCATTACCTGCACTGCAAAAAATGTCCCTCTCCCTCTCTGACGCTGTAGTCTGACTAAACTTATTTCCTAAAATAAAGTAAAAGCTTTGCCACAGCAGTGACACACACATGAATGTTAATGCTTAACAGGCCAATTCATATAACAGTGGTGTCATTTTATTTTGGAGAACAAACAGCTCATGTTTTATGAAAATGGGTAAATTTGACTTGAGGGCTTGAGGATATTTTACAGTTTAGAATATAATACAGCATTTAAAGCTTTAAATAAGCTTTGAATAAAATGTGGAAATGTAGTCAAATGTAGGTCAGAAATGGGTGACGTGAATCATTGCATGTGTGTACAGAAAAAGTATTTTGTTGTTGTCATTATGTCTTGATGCCGCTGTGTTCTTGGACTGTTAACTCTCATTATACAGAATCATATCTTATGGACAGTTAGTCAGTGGCTGAGAAAACCTTGTGTTTTGTTTTGTTTGCTGCAAAATGAATAACTACAGAAAACCCCTGAAATCCTGGAAGAGATTTAGATGAGGGACAAAACATGTCCCACATAGGAAAGACTTATTTATGTTCAAAATAAAGAAATTCATAATAATAAAGTACTTAAAAAGTTACATGTAAAGGAATTGTGTATAGTCACAACATTATTTCAGCAGAATTTGTTCAAATGCCTCAGCGAGCCGTCACAATGTCAAACTGATAAAAAAAAGTGTTTAAAATGGCTACAAATACATCAATACACATATCAAAAATATACATATCAAATGAGAGGAGAGAATAACATACAAACATTTTCCGTAAAATACTGCCGATCAAAGGTGCGTCCTCACCTTTTAAAAACCCTGAATAATTCAGGAAATATTTCAGATATTTAAGATTTCATCTTTTAAAAAACAACTCATTCATATCAAGAATGATTGATACATGAATAAGTTGTTGATTTTATATTTTCCCAGTGACTGAAACCTGAAACAGAGTACCACAGCTGGGATAGGTGGAGTCTGTATCTACTGAAAATCACTAGTAAAAATAAAATACTTTAAATAATGTGACACACCGTCAGGTTCTTGCATCATGCCCATGAAAGCTTCATGTGTAAAATATCATGAAACCCACCAGCTCACACTGTTTCTGTAACAGCGGCTCAGAGAGAAGCGACACAAACGAGACAAAAGAACAGAGAAAGAAACTTTAAATGAAGCCAGTAAGAGGTGGTGGGCGGGGCCTTTTTGCTTTGGTCAGGTGTCACTCACAGGCCTGATTGGATAGAAGCAGCTGATTGGACAGCAGCTTCCTGAAACAAGGAAGCAAACAGATAGCAGCTAACACACCATGAGGACATATCAGGCTCACAAACCCTCTGAGATGAGCTGCTGTGAGCAGGAAACTCCTCCAGGTGAGAGTGGGAAAAGAACAAATTGCGAGTTCCATGTTTGCTAACAAGCCACTTTATAGGCAGCTGTTTGGTTCAGGTTTTTGCCCATTGAGAAAAGCTGCAGTCATTAGTCTGGATCTGAACCCAGGTCCACGAACACCCTAGGTTGTACTGATCCACGTCACTTCTCAGAGGCAGTAACTACGCTAATCTTTCTCCACAAGCTACAGTCACCATGTTCTGCATGAAAATAAATTCACAGTTTTTCAGACTGTCAGAAGTCAGCCCTGTAGTCCTGAGGAAGAGACCAGACGTCTGGGTTAAATAGTTAGTTTAGACCTCAGCAGTTACAGCAGTATTTAAGTGGCTATATTTCAGGGTGAAGCTGCTCTTAACTACATGCTGAAATATTGTTATTGACCCACAAATCACCAAACAGGGTTTGTACAGCTTTTTGAGAGTATAATTCAAGCACTTTTAAGGTACCTAAAACTAAAATTTTCCAGACTCTTGAAGCTTCTAACAAGTTACTGTAAAAGTTTACAGAAAGCCTTTATACCAACAGCCATTTATGTTTGTTCTATTAGACACTGGTGTTAGCATTTACTCCTAATACACTTTACATTTAGCGCTCTATTGTTTTTATTCTCATGTTGTTATAACGGTTCAAATTAAGCATTATTCCAAACTTTCAAGACTTTGTACGAACCCTGACCAAATCCCTGTTTACTGGGAGGTGTTTTTAGCTCTTCACTCAGGAAGAAGACGCCACGGCTCCGCCCAGACTGTTTGATTGACAGGTGATGTCTTGTACAGTGCAGAAACACCACCACAACAACAACAAAGGCCGACCATTAAAGATTTAAAGATGGAGGCAAAATAGAAACAAAACATCACAGATTACCACTTTAAATTCAGTTCATAATGATTGTTTTTGTACAGTTATGCTGATTTGTTTCCACAAAGAAAACTCTGAGTCAGATGTGAGTGTGAGTCTGTGTATGACCTTAAATTGGACATTTTTTGCAGTGGAGCTGGTTAGGGATCAGTGCCCAGCCTGCAGCCAGACACCGTGTTTTGTAGTTTTTTTTTTTGAACAGAGCTCAGTAAGCTGCCAACCTCTGCTGTTCAGGGAGGGGGGGCAGGCATCGTTTAGTCCTTATCTGACCATAGGTGTGTGATACACTGGGCCAGGTTTGATGCTGCCGGAGGGATTAGCAGCGCTGCACACTTTACAGGAGGATTCAAGGAGCTGGTAAGTTGTGTTTGATGGATTTTTTAAAAAATAATATCATTATTTGACAATTTGAACCAGAAACTGTAGCATTTTAGCCTCAGAAGAAAGAGTAGGTGAGAATTTAATATGTATTTAGCGTGGATATAGTTCCTGATTTATCATCCCGCAAAAATCAATTTTATTGGATGACAAATTGTTTCCCTGTTGATATGTTGATCGTTCTGCGGCTGCAGGTGGTCGAACAGCACAGAGGACGTTTATGTAGTTTGACAGCTCAGTTTAAGAATTTAAAGGGCAAAACTTTTTTATCTGGATGTAGGGATTCAGTCACAAATTTCCCCGTCAGTATATCAAGTTATTTTTACATGCAAGTCATAATTCTGACCAAAATAAAAGTATATTTTTATTTATTTCTCATCAGGAGTTTTATCTTGACAAACGCAGGCCTGTCCTGTGTTCCTGTGACCTCAAACCACTAACAACAGTTAGTTAACAGAAAAGTTGATCCTGTGTGTGTGTGTGTGTGTGTGTGTGTGGTTGCAGCGGTGCTTCAGTGGGGCCATGGCAGGCTTACAGAGAGCCACGCTGCACCCCCGCCTCTGTTTTATAATCTGTGTCTCTGCCGCTTTACTCCTCATCCTCTTCAGCCAAGGTGGGTCTGTACAACACGTCTCAGCTGTCCTCATGTGCAATATTACTTTTCTATTTTAGTTTATTTATTGTACTAAATGCATCTTACTTTGTTGTTGTTCTGTTAGACACAGGTGTTAGCATTTACTCCTCATACACTTTACATTTATTACTCAGCTGTTTTTATTCTTATGTTGTTGTCGTCTCTGGCACAAGAACTTCCTTTGGGATTTATAAAGTTCTATCTTATCTTATTGACATTTGTGTTATTGTAGAAATGCAAGAGGTTTGACAAATCTGCTTTTTTGTAATTGTCGTAAAATCCAGTTCAGTGAAAAGCTTTCCTAAATGAAGGTTTTCTTGCAGGACTGTTGTACTGGATCACATTACAGCGTGATGCAGTTTCAGTTGAGTGACATGATTGTTCAGTGTCAGAGGTCTGCGCTCTTCTGAGGATCATGGTTTAGATAAAGTAGTAATAATAATAATGTTTATATGTATACAGCTTTGCAAAACTATGTTACAAAGTGCTTCACAAAAAAGAAAAAACAGAAATGGCAAAAAAGGAACAAAGTGGAAGTTAAAAGTGTCGAGGCGCAGAAAGACCAGAAGCAAATGTTGTGTCTTCAGTACAAAAACTAATTTGGAATAAACGCAGAAATGTAAAACATCTGTCTCATTTGCCAACAGCGCTGAGAGACAGACGGCAGGAAGAGAAGCACAAAAGAGAAATCCTGGACTCCACAGGTAACTCTCGTTTTTGTTCACGTTTTCACCTTTATTTTTACTTATGTTTACTTCAGGCTTCACCTGCTGAGTCAAAGGACAAGGTGACGTCAGTCAGTTCACATCCCAACACAACATTTGAATAAACACAACGTGACAAAGAAATACAAGTTTTATGGACATATGTTAGAAAGTTACACATGATGATAATAATAATTCTCACCTTGACTAATTCTTCTCTGCTTTGTCTGAACTACAGCTTGTTGTTGGTGTGACTGTGTCGTGTTCTGTATTATTAATAATATTAAGAGTTGGTCATAAATCTCAGTTCATCAGTGACTTGACGTTGCATACAGGATAGCTGTTGGTGCTACAGAAAATGATGTTGTTGAAGAGCAGTACGTTTTTCATGCCAGAATAAAACAAAATGAGGATAAAATGTTTTATTCTGGTCAGGGTCTTTTTGCCTTTTTTGACGCAGCTTCATTGAGAGTAAAACTGCTGAAATACTTTGAATGAATAATGCTACAAGGAACTAGAAAAGAATACATCAATCCTCCAAAACTTTAATTTCATAAAAGAAAATATTTCAAATGTTCATCAGCGTCAAAATACACAGAATGACAGATAACCATGGAGTCAGTGTGACAAATTCTTTTACATAAAGTGTCTAATCCTTTCAAAACATTCATTTGTTCCTGACGCTGTCGTCTTAATTATCCACCAAGTTTCATTACAAATCTATCAGCTAACAAACAAATGGGACTGAAAACCGAACCTCGTCTATGCTCCTTCATATCAGATATCTAAATTATATTTAATACAAATCTTCATTTAACTAGCACCCCAGGGGCTAATCCCTCAGGGTAATTGTTCCTTTTTAGTCATTTTAGTACATCTTGCATTTATACTGCCACGTTTTGCTGATGCTGCTAATTCCATAATAGAGATTAAAACTCGAATAAGCTCCCATTGACTTTACTGTCTGCTTATGTTCCCCAGAAATCCCAGCAGAGCACATCGATCCAGCTGCCATCGACCTCACTCCCCTGGTCAATACTTTAATAAATACAAGCCAATCGGGTACGTTGTTATAATATCATTCATGTGGAGATCAATTCCCAGCTGTAAATCTTTCATGTATGTCATGATTAAACCACAGCTTGTTTTCTGCAGAGGTCAAACTGCAGGCGAGGCCGTAACATGTCGGCTTTCTCTCCTTCCTGCACTGGAATCTGCATGCAGATACTTTTGGTTTTATGTGCCGACGTTTTGTGATATCCGCCTCTGAAGTGCCGTCCTCCACCCAGATACAGTGGAGGTGAATGGAGTTTGTTCTGTGCCGTTCAAAGCAATGAAACAAGTCAGAACACGGTGCCACAAGACTTTCTGACTATTTCTTTCTTTAAAAACTCCTTGTTACAATTAAAACTGTTAAGTTGCCCATCATGTTGTGTCTGCAAAGTAATACTGCGGTTCTACTCGTCTCCATTGTGTCGGGGCTAACATGCCTCCAAAACCAGAACTCTCTGCATCACTAGACACCACCAGAGATCAGGTGGGAACAGGTGTGTTTTGGAGATCAATCTTGCCTGCCTTTGTGGTGACATTTTGGGGGATATTAACGGGCAAACCCATTTTAAAAGTGTTCATTTGAGCACTTTAAGTTCCTCCTTGAGAGTTTTGTAATTGCCATATTTACATGTGAATACTCACAATATCATGTTGCTGTGTGGATCTGTGGGATTTGAACGGTTGAAGTTGATGTTTTAAATGATTAGAGTTGAATCACTGCAAGGTGTGTTTAGAAACTCTGAATTAGATTTTTTCAGAATATGAATATGTCTCTGTTCTTACAGACATTCAAATCTTTCAGAGTTCTGCAGGAGCGAGTCCTAAAACCCTGAAGTGAGTTAGCATGTTAGCATGTTAGCTCTTCCTGTTCCCTCGTCTGGAAGTCAGTGGGTTTCTTGAATGGGTTTTTGGTTCGATGCCTGAAATAAGGTCTGTGGTTAACACAAGCGTTTTGTTCTGCGACATAAAATCCGTCAGTAAATACTCCACTGGTGAGTTTTGAAGCTTTTCCGTGTCTTAAAAAAGGCGGTTGCTAACAAGTGTCTAAATGAGACTACAGAGGTTGTCGGGGACATTAAACGTCATCACGCCGAACACAGAAACTCATCTACTCACTCGTCCGCCTTTACAGCCTCGTTGGGTTTATACTGCAAACTGTTCTAACTCAAACTTTCCCAAAGGCTTTTGTAGAAGAGGTCAGCGCTGGAAGCTCAGTGGTGGAGACGCTGAAGTCATGTGACCGTGGTGTAGCTGGTTTATAGCCTAACGTTAGCTTTTTACTTCTGCAGATTGACTTTACGCTTCAAACATCATAAAGTGGTGTTCATGTGTGAAGATTATCTTGCTGAACACAACATGTAAGAATCATAAACTGTTGTTTTCTGCAATAATCCAGAATCCAATAGAAACATCCCATTGGCTGTTTGTGGAGGGAACCAGGGCGACGCTAACTTCCTGGTTGGACTACAGAAACACATCATCTGCAGCACTCTAGTGTCCAACTATTTTTTTAATCAAATCATAGTTGAATTTCTCACAGTCAACCTTTTTAATCATCGTTTAGTCGTAGTTTTATTTTTATGAAACTTAAATGTGTCTTTACTTCACAGCCTTTTGCCACATATTAAACTGTTAGCTTTAAACACTGTGCTGCTTCAAAAACCTTCTCATAATATCGCCATTATCACTGCTACTGAAGTCAGCTGCACCTGATTTTACCTTTTTAAATGATTAACACTCAGACTTTGAATAAACCCAGAATAAACCCAATGGATACGTTCTGCACTGATGAGCATGGTTTTGTATGATGCTGGTGCAGCCCAGTGTTTTTCAAATTATATTCTCATCATTTGTATTTAATGATAATGTTCAGTGGTAAATCTGACGTCGGGTTCATACAGTTAATGTGCAGGACGGTTGTCTCAGTCGTGTCCTGGCTTCAATGTTTTATTATTGAACTATGATAACCACCACATCGTTCTCTAACTTAACCAGACGTATCTGTAATTTAAACAGGTGCATCATAATATATGATAAACGTCAGAAGGTCACCTGTTCCTCCTGTTGTCTCTTCTGGTCTTCCAGGCTCCCGTCAGCTCTTCTCTCTCCTCAGTGTGACGTCCTACAGCTCCCTGGCTCTCCACAAACTCACCCTGTTGGTCTACAACAGTAAATATTAACTCCACACACTCCTTCTTCTTCTTCTTCTTCTTCTTCTTCTTCTTGCTGCTCTGAAGCTGCTCAGTTACAAGAGGCAGAAGTGTAAAAACATCTAGATGTCTGTGGCAGTGTACTGAGATAAGTCAGCGTTACAGGATCCATTTCTATATAAATACAACTTTGTCAGTAGTGCCATCTAGTGGCTGTGGTTAACAATACTTATCACTGAGTCACTCAGTATTATAGGACCACACATGTGTTTGGACTCGCTGATTGAAATAAGAAAGAAAAGGTAATGCACTGACTGTACAGAATGAACACACCTTGGTTTATACACATATTGAAACGCTGCAGTTTTCAATTTAGAGACGAGGCTTTAAAGTCTGCAGGTGTTGAACCTGAACGAGGTGTGCAACTTTTTAATAAGGGTTTAAAATGCTAGCTTTGAAATAAATGTGTTATTTGCTGCCAGTGGAGAAAGATAACAGAATAAAGATGAGGGCAATGTTTTGTATGGATGTTGGAAATTATTTTCAGTGGGTACAGTTTACTGTATATTACTGAATTCGAAACAGTAAAAAAGACAAGAAGTTTGAGGAAGTCACCTGCTGACACAGGATCACACTGACATATTTGTTCATTTCAGATAGAAGCTGTAATCCGTCAGGTGCTTTACGTGTCTAACAGGCAGGTTGTGTGTTTTGCAGTTTCCAGCATTAGAAGTTTAGAAAGCAACATGTTCAGAAGAAGATTCTGCTACTGTGTCACAAACGAGACCAACGATCTAACAGGTAAGAAAACTCAAATGTTTGATCTCATTTTTGAGCATTAAGAACTCTTTTTGTAAATGTTTCAGCTCTGAATCTCTTTCACTTGATTTTTCTTCAGACTTCACAGCCATACTGTTGGATGTGATGGGAAACTCAACAAGTTACCTACATGAGCTGTTTAAATCTGCCTCCATATTATCAGGTGGGTGGATGTAAAATTAAAAATCGTTTACAGGCCGGTCTTCATAATGTGATATACTTACAGTGTGCTTTGTGTTTCATGTGTATCAGTAAGCCAGAGGAACAACTCGGACTGTATTTACATCTGTGTGATGGCAGGTAAGATGGGTAAGTAGAGCTCACTGGATCTGTTCTACTGAGTTCTATTGAAAACGGATCTGCTGCGTGTTTTAATGTGCAGCATTGGTTGTTTCATCAGCGCTGTTTTAAGTTTAAATGCAGAGAGTGCAGTGAGTCATTTTTAAATTCAGATCAGTTTATTCTACAAATCTGACATCGTAGAGATATAATGATAACGTGCATCAGCGATTTAAAAACTGTGTAAAAGAGATAAAAGTTAAAATGAGTAATTCATCTTTAGAAGCTGTAGATTTGGTGGTGTTTGCTTAAAGGTACTATACGGAGTGTTCAGAAAGTTCTTGTTATTAATGACACCCGGTGGCCGTTAAGTGAGCTGCATTTAGCATCCTGTTGCACGCGCTCCGTACGTACGAGCATCCTGGGCATCGGCCAAAACAGTGACGTGAAATACACGAGGCTGAACGTGATTTACAGTCATATTTAGAATAACGTTACTATCTGTAATATTCCTATTTTTTATTTGAACCATTGGCTCCATGATACTAACTAGCTTGCCGTTTGCAAATTACTTTATCAGCTAACGTTACGAAGCAACCAATGGCACATCCATGCAGCCTAGCTAAGTTACAGCTAGCTGGCTAACTTACTTAACCTTAACTTAGCTTAGGTTACAGTTAGCTAGTTGGCCACCCCTGCCTTTGCATCGGCTTTTGGCTAGTAGAAAGCATTCGTTAGCTTTGTACTATTACATCATTTCTTGTTGGCTAAAATCAACACAGTTTGTCATCATACATAAGCTGAAGAGCTGAAGGAACTTGGGAGCACGCATATCGTCACATCTTTTGGATTTTCCCTGGAAAATTCGTCCCAAGTCCTTCCGTTCGCAGGCAATACAAAGCCAGTAATACATGTAAAACGTTACATATAGTACCTTTTTTAAAAACCTCAGATTTTAGTTAAACAGTTTGAGTTTACATTTTAACTGGGGTTTGAATGCAGGACTTGCAGGGATACTTTTACATTGTTATGATGAGGGTGTAAGTTCGGTCCTTATTTGGACTGACGTTGAAATGTCTGTAAAATGCTCAGCAGAGTCTGGACTTTATAGAAAGAGATTTTACCTGAATCATTCTTTTTGTCTGTTGGTCTCTAAACTTTTTAAATGTTGAAGCATTTTCATTCACAGTTATTATAATTTTATTATCTGTAAAGCAGATGGTTTGATAGCATTTCATTGAGTCTGAATCTAGTCTTAGATAAATATTAAAACAAATAAATACATTAATATTTTATGTGTAAAATTCAAAGATGTCATTCAAAGACCTAAAACTCAGATTACATATTTGCTGTTTAGCTAAATGGCTGGTTGAATGTACTTTGCTTTGTGCTAATAAAAAAAAAAATCAAGAGAGGATATTAAGATTTAATAAAGGATCCGTTCAACTCTGAGCTTAATGAGTTCGGTTAAATTTGGAACTGTAACAACTTTACAAAGGTGCAACAGTACTTACAGATATGATATGCTGTCCAGTTAAAATCCAAAGTGTCTTTTCAGGAACTAAGAAACGGTCTTAAAAAGGTTTGGTTGTGTGAATGTAATGTGTGTTTTGTCCAGGCAGAGAGGTGCCGGAGCTGTGGGAGGTCGACTCCATCACTCCGCTCTTCAACCAGACCATCGTGGAAGGACCACACAGAGGTCTGTTCACAACACAAACTCATAACATGCAGCAAAACCACCAGGTGGCAGCATCAACTCACAATAGAACCTGAATTTCTGCTTTAGTTGACACTCATATCTTTTGTCATATTTAAATCCAGGATGCACATTTATGGAGATCACATCTTAACCAACTGAGGCAGAAAATGCCACAACACTACAAACTTTTAAAATAAAAAAATAAACACTGCACAAGAAAAACAACCGTGTACCTGAGATATTTAATTTCCCACCAGTCATAGTTTTGCGGCATGAGAATTTGGGAGATTAAGGGTCCAAATCACTGCTAACTAAACTTGTTCTCAGGAGGACTAGAAAGCTATCGAGGCATTTTGGGGCTCTGGGTTGAAGGGTGAAGCCTGTTTACTACACTTATGTTGGAAGTAGCTAAAAGACGAGACCTTTTGGGCTCAAAACTTCTACTCTTGCATTGTCGTGAAGAAAAAGAAGACTTTAGAGATACGATCGCCTCAGAGTGGCAGAAACAGCTGGAAGAGCTTTAGGAAAGTTCTCAGGCTCTGGGTTAAAGTCTGAGGAAGTAGATGAAGTTTGGAAGCCATGCTGGCACAAGTAAAGACTGAAAAGCTCGGAGAGAGAAAGAAACACTTTCCAAACATTTTATATGGTTGCTTGAAGTCCTGAGTAAAGTAGTAGTAGGTTAGTGAATTTTAAACTTTGAGCAAAGGCAGAAAGAGGCTCTCAGAGAAAGTGTGATGGTGTTTTCACACTGACATTTAGATCTGCTGGCTTGATTTCCTGTTGATTAGGAGCAATTTGCATATTTTTCACTTAAGATTCAGATTAAGACTCAATATCAGATCAGGTAACATTTTTTTTATAACATGTTAAGTTGTTTTTTGGTAAGTTTCTTACTGGTATTTTGGCCTGGTTTGTGGCCACCATATTAGCAAGGGTTCAAAACAATAATATTTTTGCTAGGATTAATTGTGTAGTATCCATTGCACACACAAAAAAAGTGTGGCTGTGCTAACACGAGACCTTCTGTTAATGAAATGACTCAAACATTTTAAATCAGTGAGAAGATTTAGCCTTTAGAAATCCTTTCTTTTTGAACCATGTCTAACTCCTCTTTAGCTTCTAACAAACTGGACTCGTTGCACCAGCTCTTTGTAAGTTCAAACTTATCCTAGTTATAACGTAAGTGAAGATTTCTTTTTTAAGCTAGCTCTGAGATTAGTTGTTACTAAACATTTACACTCAGTAACTGCCAGGTGTAACCGTTACGAGGCTAACACAACCAACTGACAAAGCTAACGTTAGCTTGCTAATATATGAACCTGTTTAGAGTGAAGAGTAAAAGACTGAATCATGGTCGACGCATCTTACCTAAGTCTTCATTAGCTAATTCCTTTGGAAGTGGATGTGAACTGGAAAGTTTTAAAATTACATTTCACAAAAACAATCAATTGTACCTTAAATAAATTGACCAAATAACGTTTGTTAGGTTAAGCTAGCTAGCATAATCAGCTATTTCCCTCTGTATTAATTTTACTAACTCTGATCAAACATGCAGATAAAAACACAGTCATACCTATATTTATAAAGAATTGACAGTATTTAATAGAATTTAAGTTTAATTTGGTTTTGCCTCCTAAAACCTATTTTTTTAAGGTTAACAGTTCATGTTAGCTTGTGATGCTACAGTAACTTCCTGTTTAGCTAAAGTTGACCTTCATAGTTTTGATCAGACCTGATTTAGATTTACTATTATAGTATTTACTAAAGAATTTAGTAAGGACTTAACTTACAAACTTGGTGATGAATTTACAGATTGCTGGTGCAACAAGATCCTCTTGGAGAATTTTAAGATGTTATCGTTGTTTTTCCAAGGTGTTCACTCCCTCCTTTTTTGCCTTTTACTGAACCTTTCTTCTTTTGTTTTCAAGTAGGTAACGTCTCCTCCATCAGACTCCCTGCTGGTGAGTAACTCAGCACCTTTTTAAAAATCTCATTCAAGCATCTGTTGTCATCTTCAGGACACTAAAGAGCCATTTAATTCTTGTTTCCAATTATCTATTTTAAACCTCAGAATGGCACCAGCTTCCCACGAATCTGAGTCATATCTCTCCATCTGGGATGAGCTCCATGTTAACCAGCAGGGTCCATTCCACGGCACATGGTGAGTTTCTACGCGAGGCCAGTGTTCATGTCTGGTTCATTTTATTTAAAACGGTGGTCCTAGATCGTCCTGCGAGACACATGCACTGACTGCCAAATTAGAGCTTTTGCAACCAAAGACAACAACCTTCCAGTCTGACTGTGTTTTGAAGACAATTTTCTTTCTTTTTGGGGAAAAAGGGCTGAGAACATGATCTAAAGGCTATTGTTAATGTTGATAAAAGACAGACTGAAGAAAATTGAAAGCCATAAACAGTAAATTTACTCACTGTACAACTAAGAAAATTTCAGTAATGCTTTATTTTACTTGTCTGTAATAGTTACCTATTAACATCAGGGACTTTCCTGGAAAATTAACAATGTAATTTGGTAGTAATTAAAGGGTAAATTTAAATCTTCTAATAAGAACGTTTCCTTTTATTAATGTATTCATTATTTTATTATTATAACCTTATTCTTCGTATATGTTATATATCCAGTTGACAAATTTCACATTTTTGCCTTTGTGTTGTACACTGACTAGGTTATGTTAGCTTAGCGATTGATTGTAATTAATTGAAAGTATACCAATGTTTTCTGTATTCCCTTTAATTAGTATCCCTTTTATTATTCTCCAATTGTATTCAGAAACAATTATTGTGAAATTATTAGGAAATGATGGACCTTGGAAAAACTTTACCAAAATGTCTTCCATTAAAATGCAGAAATAAAACAAAAACTAAAGATCTGGTGTGTGCTGAGATTTAAACTTCTACAACAGGCAAATTTAATCCATTTGATTTCATGTTCACTGTATTTACTACCCTCTCATTTGTGTGCAACACCCCCTTATACTTTTAACAGGAAGGTTCCTAAATTAAATTAATGTAAAATTAAGGATTCTGCTTACTCTGCTGGGGAAAATATACGTTGGTTGTAGGGCTGTAACTATTTTAATGATCAATTACTTAAAAATACTTGATTTCAATGTGGTGTCTTCAAATGTCAACTGTCCAAACTTTTTTGTGTCAGCACCAGTTGGTTGAAAGAAGTTCAGTTGCAGTAAATCATTCCACCTTATTGCAGATACTAAAGCAAACTGTGTGGTCTTTCTCCTTCTGTGTTTGATTCATGGGTTTCACCAACAACTATGGAAGAAACGGCTGCTACAACAGCAAAGATCGCCACTTCCCAGCCGCTGGCAACAGCTGGACTACCTACAACCGTCATGCCACAGAGCCAAACGACAGCGGACAGACCGGGGACGACACAAAGAGCGACGACACAGAAAGTTACAACACAAGCAATGACGAGAGCACAGACAAAAGCTGCAGAAAAACCACCAACAACAATTTTACACCCAATGACGCCAACACAACCAGCCACCACCCTGCTCATCACCACTGCATCTGTTCCAACAGCTCCAACCACAGTAACGGCTCCATCCACCACGAGTACAACTCAACTGACCACAGCGTCAACCAAACCTACAACGCTCTCACCAGTTATTAGTCTGACCCGGCTAACAACAGCAACACACCAGCCAAGTACAACATCCCAGCACACAACTTCCATGGTTCACCCGACAAGACTGTCATCTGTCCGTCCCACCGCAAGGACTACAGGGCCTCTTAGCAGGAGAACTACAACACCCAGCAGGTCTGTCGAAACAGAAAAACCAGGTAAAGATTTCTCGGTTTATAGGAATATGAATGAAATCAATATTATTTTATTAGTATTATACACTGTCTGTGCTGTGGTGTTGCATATAAAGAGTCAACTGGTTCTGGTAAGGTGCACAAATTAAATTAAAGATACTAAAAGGCTGTGGTGGTATTATCGATGCTGGTAGTCCACACATGGATCTTTTCTCCTTTTCCAAAGTCTTTACTCGCCGGGTCAATTTTAGCCGGAGCAGCTTGTGTCTCTGAAGCCTGAAATCCACTCGTGAATGTATAAACATGTCTAAACTTACTGAAAATTGATAAAATTGACATTAATATTTAAGATGCATTTCATTTGTTACTGACTTTGTCTTTACGTACAAATAGCAAAACTAGTTGTTTTTGTGTGTTTCTGTTACTTCTCCCCTGAAGTCTTTTTAGTTCAGTTTTCCTTCTGCTGATCTGCTCTAATCAGGAAATACAGATACAAAATAAAGATAAGATCGAGTGCTGCACACTGTAATTAAAACAAATAGAGTATCTGTTAACATATGGATCATAAATCAGTCTGCTGTAAATAGAAACCATGTCAGCCAAACAGTTCAAAACAGTGGAAATGTGGCTGCTGGGGAACTGATGCTCCACTTCTAAAAGGCTTCCAGTCGTCGTGGTAACTGCTGTCACAAAGTTTATGACTTGCCGAAGATCTGGTGAGGATCAAAATGTCTCCCAGTGAGTACATCATAGTCTTCAGATCGCCGTTTTGTGTGCAGACGTTGATTTGTAACAGCTGTGTACCTACAGTGACAACAAGCCCTCATACCTACGTGACAAAATTGGTTGTTTATCAGTGCCTTCATTCATACGAGAGTTTTCTGATTGGCCACTGCTATGAGTAACATTTGGGTAAGGTTAGGTAACTAAAGCTACTTGGCTCAGGTTAGAGGAATTGATGGTCAATGTTGACTCTTGGAAGGAGACGAGATACGAAGGCAGACACCTTATATGTGAACATAAAGTAAATTGAATGACCTTGGACTCCATAGATTTAAAAAAAAAAAAAATGCCGTTCAAGAGACATCAAACGCAGGTTTAAGTATCCGCGACGAACCTGCAGAGCAACCGTATCGGGTTGCTGTGCAGGAACACTTTGACTCTGACTGCTGACCTGCTCTCAGAAAACAACTGTAATCACATCACATCCATTCGCTGTCATTTCTGGACGCACCAACAGCTACTGATTCAATTTTACCCTGGGGAAAGGTGTGTGTGTGTGTGTGTGTGTGTGTGTTGCAGGAGGCTGAGATAGTAACTATGGTAACGCAGGCGCAGCCCCCTTTTTTATGTAAAAGCTTTGATGGTTTTAAGCTGCAAAGGTTAAAAGCAAATTAAGGCCAAATATTCAGCGTTTATCTGTCTGCTACATGATCGATGAGCCTGTCAGGAGGGAAAAGAGACTCCTGTTGGTAAAAAAATAAAATAAAAAAAGCAATACAATCTGTGTGAAAGACGTCAAATATATCCTTATATTATGTAACACGACTAAACAAAAGGATATTAGTAATGATAGATAAATTAAAAACAATTCTCAGAGTCTAATTGAGTTAATAGATCAAAGTTTATTGATACATAAACAGGCACATTTATGTTATGCAGTTACTTGTCAAAAAAAACAAAGTTAATTTATCATGTGAAAAACCTTTTAATTTCCCATGTGAAAAAAGAAATCACATGATTCTGGTACATGTGGTTTTTGGACGTTTTACATGCTACAAATCATTTAATTTCACATGTGCTTTATTTTGTAAGGGAACTAATTGATATTATCCTAATTGTCTGTGAATGTACAGGTGTTGTTCCCTCACTCTTGCATTTCCTAAATATGCTGGGAGAGAGACAGTTCAAGCTGAGGGTGTAGTTAGCCTTTTTTTTATATATATATATATACGCCCATTTCCCAGCAGAACCACTAGATGGCACTAACATCTCACTGTAGAAACAGCAGCTGCTCCCCCACCGAGTTCTGCCTAGCAACAAACAGAAGGCCTGAGCATCCTGTGCAATTTGTCACTGAGTCATTAGTGTGCAGTAAAATGAGCGTTTGTTGCCCAGCTGCACATCTCTGCACTCTGTCGGTCTGTGCACGGTGGTGTGTGTCACACACACACACACACACGCGCACCAGTGATGATGGGAAGCTTTGGTTCGTTGTGTGTCAGCTCTGTGAACGCTGCACATCATTTCATGTCAAGGTGTTGCGTCTTTTTGTGCTAAAATGGAAATAGCTGCAGGTTTTCAAGGTGATTCGGGGCCCCTGTCCTGACAAACAAAGCACATGTAAATGTATGTCAGGTGCAACACAGAGTATGACAAATTCACTGCAAATTGAATAAATGAATTGTGAGCCTACTTGCAGACATTTGTTGTAGACCACAAGTCATAGCGTGACTGTTGAGTCTGATTTAAAATATATCCGCTGTTCTGTGTGTTTAGCACCAATTAGCAAATGTTAGCATGCTAGCGTACGTGCACTTTAGTCTTGTTTTTTTTTTTTGTTTTCCTGTGTTGTGTTGCACCGATGCAACTAGCCAAATGTGGCCCACGTTGTTTTAAAAATTCAAGTGAAAGTCAGTTAAAGGAGAACTGTGTTGGTTTTACACATCAGAGTCTGTTTACTGGTCTTGGGGAGTACTACTGCATATGTGAAAAAGTTACATAAACCTTTTTGTGGCTAGCAACTTGATGCCACATTAGCTGCTACATTAGCTGCTACTAGTGTAGCACACCTGAATCTCTGACTGAACTGTCAGCAGTTGAGCTGCATGATTTGATTTTTTGACCCTCATGGGTTTACAAGACACCAAAGGTACAGTTGCAGTGGTCAAACATTTCATTTCACTACAGAATGGCAGGTTATTTTACAACTCGGTCCCATACAAAATATTCTGCCTTCTCTCCCAAACTCGGCAAATAAAATCTGCTGCAAAAAATCAACAAACGGAAAGAATGTGCGGAATAAAAAAGACGATATCTGTGGTTCTGCTGCGTTAAGTTTGATTCTTTTCATCGTGAGTCTGACAACGTTACAGGAGTGCAGTGCTAAATCGGAGGAGTACTCTTTAAGGTTGAACATGTTAACGCGCTTTTCTGTCAGGGACGAAACTTGGACGTTTGAATTTACATGAATTTTCAATTTTGAGACATTTGAATTTATCACATAATGGAGGTTTTCTTCTCACACTTCACATGTGAAACCACCAATTCCACAAAATGTGCTTTTTTCGTAAAGCTGCTGAGCTCTGAGTGTAATCCTGCCGATCTGACGCTGATGAATTGTGGAACGGGAAAGAAACAAACTTCTTAAATGTCCAAACCAAGCATCAAAAACCTTTTTTTGTTTCTTTTGAGTTTGATTTGCTCTGGATATCACCACTATAAGGATTGCAAAACGAGCAAATAACTGCAGAATTTAGTAGTATCTAATTGAAATTCACATTTGAATATGTATATTGATGCTAATTAGGAGCCTGTGTACCTGCAATGCATTAATTATGATTAGAATGCATCAGCACCAGTGATTCCTGTAATGGGAATTTAAGTACTGAAACGACATTATGCTAAATGAATACAATGAGAGAATTTGAAGGATGGGAGTGAGGATGATTTATTCTATACATAAAAGCTCCAAATCAGCACTGTGGGCTTTCAGAGGTTAATTATGATGTCTTTTGTTTTATTACTTTATGTGCAAACCTACCTGTGTGATCATCTTTTATCTTTGTCATTAACTCCTTAATTACTTTGGAAGTTTGGAAGAGTTAGTTTGGAAGAGCAGAGGTTTAAACAGAGCTGGTTTGTGACTGACGGGACCTCTCACTCTGTCTGTTGAGAGGTTGTCCTTGGAGAAGGCCGGAGCTGACGGACGTCTCGGTCTCCGGTGGCAGCACGACGACCGTCGGCGCTCACAAGCTGCAGCCCTGCGTCCTCGAGCTCTGCAAGTTCTTCTCGCAGTGCCTCTGCAGACCCTTCAGCCACAAGACACGCATGAAAAGGTCTTCACACCAGCAAATTACACTTTCTACATTAAGATGACACTGCTGCAGATGACAGCTGAGTGAGAAAGAAGGAGATAGAGCAAGAAGAGGGAAAAACTGTAATGAATGCTGAAGCTGATTAACAGATTTACCTCCATCGAGAGTTTCACCTGTTCAGGCTGTTCTTTGGCACATGTTTTATCTTTCAAAGTCATTTCCTCAGCTCAGAGTTAGAAAACAGAATAGAAAACATGGACATCCAAAAAACTAACCACGCTGGAACTGAGGGTGGAAATGGAGAGACAATCCTCAGACAGTATTAATAACTCCCAATAAACGTAAAGAAGCAAACCTGACAGGGATCTCGCTGAACTCCAGGGATCGGTCTCAAATGAACCAAAGTGATTCTTTTCTTTCATACCTTACTTGGAGGAATATGTTCCAGGACCTTTCTGGTCAAGACGTCTGGTGCCAGCTTGTTGCTCCTTTTCAGTCAGTACCAAAAAAGAACCAAGGTCACCGTCGCCAGGTTTTGTTTTTCAGGCAAACACCAGAAAGAACAGGCAATAAATATTTACACACACATTTCTTAGTTGGTTGTAATCTGCTGATTAAATGTTAAATCTGCGCCCAACTTCACTCACTAAGAATTCATTTGTTGATTTGTAAAAAAACAAAGTTGGATGTTGAAAAGTGAACATTTTGCCAAGTGTAAAGGAGATCCTATCGACACGTTGAAATTTAGTCATTTCAATGCTGTTAAACAACAATAATATGTAACTTAGACATTTAAAAAACTTTACCTTTTCCCTCAAATTTAGGCCAGTTTTAACGTAGATGTCTTGCTGTCTTTTGACCCACAAATCACCATTTATTTAGAAATGTCGATCTGTTTATCTAGCTGATAGCTAATTGGCTACAAAAACGTACCTGCAAAAAGGATGCTTTCTGTGAGTGAGCTTAAACTCTACTAATGTTGAGCTGGTGCTGAAACAGGGTTCTGTTGATGTGAAGGTCGGCTGTTTACAGTGATCTTCTTCTCTTACAGATACTGTGACGACAGCCACGTCTGGTATGAAAAGCACACGTCTGAGGTGTGTCGGCGGGTCAGGAGAGTCTCCTTCTCCAGAAGTAAGTGGACATTAGAGGAAGGTACGATGGATCGATAGCAGCCTCAGAGACGATCCGCTATACAGTTCATTAGGTACACATATATCCATAGATTTGATTGTCTGTTTAGTGCTAAACATGACGTTAATTATCTAACATTATTAAAACAAACATAACACAAAATGGTGACGATAGTAGCTTGTACAATAAAAAAAGTGTAGCTACTACTACTAATAATAATAATAATAATAATAATAATAATAATAAAAAATAAATACATTTAATTAATTAATTAAATTATTTATTTATTAATAAAAACAAGACAGGTAATAAAAAAAGAACAAAATTGATCAGAGTGACGACTGATCCACTAGCTTATGTGAGTTAAAGAAATAGTCTGACATTTTGGGAAATACGCCTTGCTGCCAAGAGTTAGATGAGAAGACTAATACCATTCTCATGTCTGTGTGCTAAATATAAGTGTAGCCAGGTAGCTTAGCTTAGCATAAAGACTGGAAACAGGGTAAAACGGCTAACCTCGCTCTACCCGAAGGAAACAAAATCCACCTACCAGCACCTCTGAAGCTCACTGGTTAACATGTTATATCCTGTTTGCTTTATCCAAACAAAAAACTAAGTATAAAAACAACAGTTTGTGTTTTTATGGTGGGTAATGCGCCGGACTGATTCTTGGCTGGGCGCAGTGACTTCCTGAAGTCACTGTAAAACCTCACAGCGACCGGGCAGCCAGCGGAGACATCTGCTGTTTGTAGCTTCATATTTACTGTACAGACATGAGAGTGGTATTGATTTACTCATCTAACTCTCAGCAAGAAAGCAAATAAGCGTATTGCCCAAAATGTTAAACTGTTCCTTTTTAAATTGTCTCACCACAGCTGGTGTTTGCAGCTGAACAACAATTTGTGGTTTTACGGTGAGAGTCTGTTCTGATTACACTTCAAGAAATAATTTCCCAAAAAACTATTCCTTTAATGTAAGGGACAAATGCTCTAAGCCTCAAGTTGTGCTTTATAAATGGTACCAAATGACGGTGCTATTGGATGTGCATCCACACCAAAAACAAGTTCCTTCTCTGTCCTGACTTTTCACTAAATTTCATTGAACTCTGTTAAGACGTTTTAGAGATATTCTGCAAACTAACAGACAAATAAATGGGACAGAAAACATAACCTCCTCAGATGAGGTACTTATGGAGCAGGTGATGCATGCATCCAACAGTATTCAACACACAGGCTGATTTGTTGCTCACCGCTTTCAAAAATATCAAAAATAACTGAGAAATATCAATTTTTTAAGTGTAAGTCATGTTGGTGCTTTTAAAACACAGTCGACTACAAACGGAGTCGTGAGTGTGTGAATCAGAAATAATTGGGGCGCTCACTTCATCCTTCACCTGTACTGATGGGGACGTGTCAGCCATGTTGTTGGGAGTCGGTATCAGGGCTCATTAGAGCAGCAGCTCTGCAGGAGCCTCCGAGCCGCAGCCATGAATCCTCTGAGCTAATGGGCTCAAGAGGTCGCGGCGAGCGCCACCTCTATCACAGCTTCTGACACGCTGCTCACCCGGCGCTGATCCCACCGCCAGGCCGGAGAGAGGACTCGCATGGTGTCATATCAGTCCTCCCTCCGGCTCTAATTAGCCCTCACTGTGTATTTTTAGACTCGGTTTTAGAAGAGTTTGATTTGAAATGGACATAAAACAGGAGTGAGTGAAAGAAAGCAGTCAGCTTCACACAAGCTTTTAATTTAATAATGGAACATGTTTTCTGTTGCAGAGCTTCATCTAGATCTGCGTCAGAATACACAACTTTACACACACTTAAACCTACAGAATATAAGGGGTTTTGTACAAGGCTATTGTTTGTAAAATCATAATCACTAAGTTGTTAAGTTGATCCTAACATCTGTCTAGATTTCAGACAATTATCAACAATTTTCTTCATTATCGACTATTGTTTTGAATAAAAAGTCAAAAATAAAGAAAAGGGCTCCTTCAAATGTCTTATTTTGTCCGACCAACAGTCCAAAACCTAAAGTTACAGAATTTTCAGTGATATAAAAACAGCAAAATAGTGAATGTTTGACATGTTTTCTTGATACATGATTTACTGATTACTCAATTATCAAAATAGTTGGCATTTAATTTTCTGTCAGTTTACTTATTTATGGACTAATTGTTTCAGCACAACATGTTAAATCTAAATCATGTAAATGTGTTTAAGGGTTTTGCAGATTTTGTCGAGTAGGTCGCACCTAGGAGAATTTGGCAACTGGCAATTTTTTTACAAAGCAACACAAAAACAGGTTGGAACATGCATCACACTTTTCTGTTTGTTTTTTTTAGAAAAGCTGCAGTAAAGTTTGGGCTTTCATTGAAATCAAAACATGCACAAGATTTTGGTAGAACTGTATAATACACAGCAGGGTGTCCTGGTATAAGAAAATAAAGGACAAAGTTGGGAGTGAAGAAATAAAGCGGGATGTCATTCCCTCCTTCAAGCTTTTTACATTGGAGCTCCTCACACTTCTACTGTAAATGTCCACTGACCGGCTGGGTGCGTTTCCATCCTCCTCCATGATTTAAAGTGTGTTTTTAGTCAGTTTAACATCATGGTTTGGTTAGTGGACCAGTCAGTTAACTGCTAACAGAGCCTGAAGCATCAGTAATGTCACTATGGCTACCTGCAGCTCAATATACCACCTGTAAACACCTTTTAATAGAAGCACCTTGAGCATTCAAGTGATTCTGCAGGTGTGTATTTCTGGAAACACTTCAGATACATGAGTGTCTTCTACATCAGTTTAGGAGCTATTGATACAGTTTGGGGGGGGTCAGCAGAGAGGAAAATGTGTTGCAGCTAATATCAGAAAGCTGCAGCAGGTGGAGCTTTAGTTTTATTAGTTTTACTGAAAATCAAAGTAACAAAAATGTGGATGAAATAACTTGAAATCTTGGATTGTAATTGATCTGGACAGTTATTTTAAAGCTTTTTCAAAGATGACCATATGAAGATGACCATATTAAAACCACAGCTGGCAGAGGAGTCAGTTACCTGGTTGTAACCGCCCCCCCTCCCTCCTCCACAGATCTGAAACAGAGATGCCTGACAAAGATGTGCAATAAACTGTGACCAGAGAGGAACAAAGAGCTGTTTATCAGCACAGGAAGTGACTGAAACTACAAACTACAGCTGAGTACACTTCTACATCTGGACAATGTGTGGAAACAGAATCTGCTGATGTCCAGATCTGGATGGGTTTGGAAATTGTTCACGCTGGAAAAGTACAACTTTTACACTTCTGTCATGCGTCATACTGTGACATTTATCACTATAATGTACCAAGTGATTTGATTTAGATTTTAGGGCCAAGAAGACTAAATGTACGACTCGTACTGAAACTGTGCAGAAACTCTGTCGCCCTGGACTATTTATGAAAGTCATATTTAAAACCAAGCTCTCGTCATTTTAAGGTTCACAAAACAGCCTGGAATTTGAAAAGAAAATGTAGAAATGATGTCTTTTTCTAAAGAAAAATGGATTTAGATTTTTTTTTGTGTCAGTTTAATAAAAATCTGGCTAATTTTCCCAGCTGCCCCTGCTCCGTCTATCTATGAGGCTCTTTATCAGTCAGATCATAAATACATCCACATCCAAAAACAGTGAGGTGTGAAAGTTGTACAGGTGACCGCCACATGTCCACTGTTGAAACGTGTCTTCAGTTTGCAACTGAAGAGTAGAACCAAAACATTGCAGCTTTCAGGACTTACTTTCCTTAATATGACATTTAATTTGATTCTCTAGGAGCTCTAACATCTATTTTCTTGCTAGCAGTAGCAGTAGTAGTAGTAGTAGTAGTAGTAGTAGTAGTAGTAAAGGGATGGACAAAACAATGAAAAAATCTTACTAAACATCCTTGTAGCCCAGTTGGCAACCTTTTTTGGGGGGTTTTAAGGCTGTCAGGAGTTTTGATTTGACTCTGTCATTTTATCATGTTTGTAATGTTTGTCGTCATAAGTTTGGTTTTTTTGAGACTTCAAGGCTGCGTTCACACTGCAAGCCTTAGTGCTCAATTCGGATTTATTGCTCAGGTCTGATTTCAGTTGTTTTGTTTGGCTGTTCACATTATTTTTTAAATGTGGCCAATATCAGATTCCAGTGTGACCTGGTCGCGGTCCTGAACTGACCCGCATGCTCAAAAGATCAATAACAAAGACATCACACGCAGCACGCTGCCGTACCGAAGTGAACATGGAGGCCACTGAAGTCAGCGTTCATGGTTTCATTTAGAAGCTGATGTGCAGTGGAGGCCAGCGGATTCATGAGCAGATGATAACGAGGAAGAGGATGAGGAGAAAGAGAGCCACATTTTTAATTTAATTAATGTTTGTATTCACCGAGCGACTCCCGCAGCACAGAACTGTGATGAATGTCGATCTAGAGTGACGTAAAAGTCGCATGAATTCCAAAATGACGGTTCAGACTGAGGTCGCGCTGCAAAAAAATCAGACTTTTATCTTCCCACATTACAAAATTGTTCAGTGTTTGAGGATGAAGCTCAGGAAATTCAAATTCTCACTTGTCAAAAATGGTGATTATTTATTTTAAGTCAACACGTGTAGATGACCTGAGCCATTCACTGAGTGAAAAACTGAATGGCTGTGAAATGCAGCTGAAAGCTCCAAAAACTACTAAGTGGGCCTTGTTAAGCTCATATTCTCTTCATCATGTATAGATAATTAAATAGATAATAGATAATATGTATTGCATGTGTCTTCATCTTCCCCCCCATCCTCCTGGCATGCATGTGACGGCTAAAAACTGGTCATTACTGCAGGACTTCTGTGGCTGTGTTTCTGAGCGGATGCGGCTCAGGAGGTAGAGCTGGTCGACCTCTAATCTCTGGGTTGGTGGTTCGATCCCCGGCTCCTCCTCCTGTCCACATGTGGAAGTGTCCCGATGGTCAGGCCAGCAGCTCCAGAGCCATCGGTGTGAGTGAGTGCGTGAATGAGGCCAGTTGTAAAGCGCTTTGTCCGTTAAGGTAGAAAAGCGCTATATAAGTGCGGTCCTTTCTGTAATTGTATCCACTTCCTGTCTGTAACATAACATTACACATAAACATCTGTAGCTTCCTCCCCCACAGATGCACCTGTCCCACACAATGCCCCACTATCTGCACCCCCCGTCTGCTGCACTGACCCCTCCCTCCCTGCAGGTAGTCATTGATCTGAACTCCTGGGAGGATCAGATAAGACCAGGTCGACCCTTTGGGTCACAGATCCAGCCCCCTGCGGGACAAAGACCACTCTGTGGGTCCCCCCCTGTCAGGACCCCACCTTCGTTAAAGCCTCAAATACCTGCACAGGAACCAAACCATGATAATCTCCTGCTCAGGTGTCACCTGATAGCCAATAAGGCCTGAACTGAAGGGGCTAAAAGTGCCCCCACCCCCCACCTCCTTAGGTAGAAAACACAGTTAGTGGAGCTGAGGGTTTATTCTGTTAGGAAACAAGACTACAAAAGCTCTGAAAAGGCTTCTACCTTCTCTATTGGCTGCTAATGTTCACCAGAGCTGTCTGATTCATTACAATGACACAGACTGTAACACTAATCTTTACTCAATGAAGAAACCACAACGTCTTCAGCCGCCACGCCACAAATAAGGTAAGTCTGTCTTTGCTGCTTACCAGTTTGTTTGACATTTTGAAGTTTTGTTTGGTTAGCTGTAGTATTATTTGAAGGCTTGTTAATTCATACTTACAGATCTTAGTTTCTAGTGTTGCTGTTCTGTAATTTTGTATTATACAGTATATGATTTAAGTGAACGTGGACTTGGGTTACATGTGGATACTGTGAGTTGTGTCTCTCCATCTCTGCAGCTCTACGGCGCTGTTTAGCCTCTTTTTTAGCTCCTGGTTTTGGTTTTCCAGCACATTCTCTGTTTCCAGCAGCAGCTGTTTTCATCACTACACCACCTTCTCTGCAGCAGACGGTCACAGTTAGAGACTAGCTGGTGAACATAGTGGAGCATTTAGCAGCTAAAGAGCAGATATTTTTGTCAGGAGTTGGTGGAGAACAAAAACAGAGCAAACAGAGAGGGAGTACTGGACACAAACATGACTCCAATGCGATGACCATGTTGTAAATTCATAAATTGGAATCAGTTTACTTTTGGATGAAGTCAGCAGTTATGGTGCAGTGTTTTCCTGATTGCAGCAATGGAGCATTCTGCTGTAGTCTTCTTCATAGCTATCACTGCTGAGGCTCTTGGGTACTGTACCATTCCACATATTCAATTAAATTCAATTCAGTTTTATTTATATAGCACCATATCATAACAAAGTTATCTCAGGGCACTTTTTCATATAGAGCAGGTCTAGACCGACTCTTTATATTTACAGAGACCCAACAGTTCCCACCATGAGCAGCACTAGGAGACAGTGGCAAGGAAAAACTCCCTTTTAACAGGGAGAAACCTCGAGCAGAACCAGAACCAGGCTCTGGGTGGGCGGTCATCTGCCTCGACGACAGAGAGAGAGAGAGAGAGAGAGAGAGACACAGAGAGAGAGAGAGAGAGAGAGAGAGACAGAGAGACAGAGAGAGAGAGAGAGAGAGAGAGAGAGAGAGAGAGACAGAGAGAGAGACACAGAGAGAGAGAGAGAGAGAGAGAGAGAGAGGCACAGTACAGTTCTACATAGAGATGTAAAGTAATAGTTGTGGTAATGGTATTAATGTTAATATTAATAGAAATAATACTAAGAGCAATATAATATAATACTAATAATAAGAGCAATAACAGTAATAGCAGGAACACGGGGGCAGCAGGTGCAACCATAGATCCAGACTCTACAGCTCCGGAGGCAGAAACACCTGCAGAAAGCAACAGAAGGAGAGAGAGAGAGAGAGAAAGTGAAGAAGCTGAGTTAGTAACAAGCATTGATGGGATATGAGGGCGTACAGATGGAGAGGAGGAGGAGGAGAGAGGAGCTCAGTGCATCATGGGAAGTCTCCCGGCAGTCTAGGCCTATATAAACCTCATATAAACTGAGGGGGAAAATGTGATTTGACAGGAAGAGATCTGTGACACTTTTAAAACCAGTGGCTATGACATAAACTTATATAACATCGTTCATTTATCACACATCATTTGTCTGTCTCTGCGTTAAATGTTTAAGATTTAAACACAGTTATTAAGGGATGGGGTTACAAGATTGTTATGCCACAGAGAAAGCACATTATTTATCTGAAATAATTCCCGCTACCCCTTTCGTCCTCATAACCACCCCCCATCCCACCCACACTGGACCTTTATCAATGAGCAGATCATCTTACAGTAAGGACTTTATATTAGTGATAGCTTGTTCCTAATTTGAGATATTTTCTGTGTTTGATCAGTGCATGTTAGCACATGTTAGTCTACAAAGTGAAGAAGTCATCTTTGTATATTGACAGAAGGAGGAGCTTTCCATCTACAGGCTATTGGTTTATTAGCAGCTGTAAGGCCGGCTAGCCAGAGACGCCTTTGCTTGACAGATCAATTATCCTGTGATTTTTATATTTAGGAACACTTTTTAAAGCATTTTTAAAAACAACAATTAAGGGCTCCATCTATTTCTCCCTCCACTATAGGTCGGACAGTGACAGATATATAAGATAGGGAAGCTTTTCCTACAGGCTTAAAGTTTAAGTTATTTTACTTTTGTAGGCTTTTTTGCTCTTTTGATATAAACCTTCATAGATTGTATAAATGACTCTTTGTTGTCATTTGGATCCATTAACATGCAGAGTTGACCACTTCAGCTTTGAGGCGACATTAAACATTGAATAAAGCTTGTATATAACTGCATTAATGAGACCGCTGACCTCCTCCGCGCTGCACTGACATCAGAAGTACCGATAACTTCCCTGCTCTTAGTGAAATGTGCTCCGGGCCTGAATACATTAATGATGCACTTTAAGCTGCAGGTGGGCCGAGCCGTTTGAACCAGCGAGCGGGGGAAGGTCGTCCGTCTCGTTTGGCGCGGCGTTAATCAGCACTGACGGGTAATTTATGGAGCTGGATAGGAGATGTCGGGGTAAATTCAGGTCTCTCACTGCAATGGCTAAATAAGCTTCAAGCTCAGACGCAGGGTTTTCTGCTCGAGCCTCATGCAGCCTCCTGTGGTTGTGCAAGGAATTACAACAATGTGTGAAGCAAAATGTAAACTATCATTTTGTAACATTTGAGGTATTTCACTCAGGAAAAGTTTTCATTCTATTCTTTTACATCATTTTATGTTGGGAAGCAAAACATAGATCTTCTGCTGCAGTTTACTGTTGTGCCAACCTATTCAGCATTTTCAAAATAGCACAGGAACAGGGACAATCCTATGTTAACTGTGAAGGCGGGTGTTGCTTTATATTTCTCTAATTGACAACAAATCCCATGAATGTTAGTCCGTCTCTCAACACTTCCTGACTTCCTGTCTGTGGCTATCAGCCCATTGGTTCCTGCTGAAGACGTAAATCTTTAAAAACACCTCACAAATATGTAGTTTCATTTTAAAAAAAAGGTTCAGTAATTTCCTCAAACAGCTGCTCACTGTAGTTTTTATCAAACAAACAGGAGGAAACAGTGCATTTGTTGGGGACTATTTTCAGCAGCGGATGAATCCACAAGTGGCGCTCTAGTGAGTATTTGTGGCAGCAGGACGGTGTGTGAATAAACTGCAGTGTGTGTGTTGATGGTGATGAAGGACCGACAGTGTGGCTCAGTGATGTGTTAATAGTTTTTGATGGCTCAGAGGAAGAAGAGACATCAGTAACAATACTTGTTAGTAGAAACATTCACTGTTGTTTTGGCTCTGCACATGAGATTTGTTGACAAAAAATGCAAAATATCGCGAAGCTTAGCCTATAAATAATGATTTATACTGGTGGTTAGCGTTCTATAGTCCAATAACCAGATATTGCATATGCTTAAAGTTAATTCAAACCATTTTCCGAAGCCTGCTGTCAGTGCGAGACTAATTTCTTACATTCATGGCGACAATTTATTTCAGCTAATCTCAGTACTGGAAATAAAACTGTAAAGACTTTAATCTTGCTTTGGATACGGTAGAAGAACATTTACATGCATATATTAATTTATTTAGTCCTGTTGCAATAAAACACATTTCTTGGTGGTGAATTCGAGGAAACATCTGGGAGCTGATGAAAAGCAATAATGTGATGAGCTGTGTTCTCAGAAAATCCAACAAACAAAGCAAAAGTTTGTCCTATAAAATAACTGCCAAGTCCAACTTCGCTTTGCTTTGCAATAATGAAGCTCAGAGCAGCATTTGTGTCTTTTTCCTCTGATATGATGGGAGTTGAATAAAACCCTTCTCCCTCTGAATGCAGGTACAAGTCATGTTTCTGATATGGATTTTACTGCTATCTGCTGCTCCAAATGGTGAGTTTCCTGCTACGTCCCCATAAACACATGTACCACTCCTGGTTTAAGAGGACACTCGGTCGCATCTGGACCAAAATCCATTCATAAAAAAAGTTATGATTTGATAGATGACTTATTAATTAGTTGACTATTACTGACTCCCCAGCCACAGCGTTTATATCACAATCTTGCAACTGAAAAATTATTGTTAAAGGCTTGTAACTGATGTATAAAGCATTAGCTAATCATTGTTACATATTAATGGAGCCATTAGTACACACCTTTACAGAGGCTGCCTGATTAGAAACAGGTACCACCTGGTTTATATTCACTGAGTGTTAATTAAATAATCTCTGTTCCCTCCGCCCAGTACAGTAGTAGATACTTGCTTGTTTTAATGGACAGAAAACCTCACTAACATGTTTCAGCCTTTTTGTAAGTATTAGGAGGAGGAAAGTGGAACAGGCCGTCTCAAAGAGTGGGCCAAACTGCAGCGTCCTGTAGATGTATATAAAGCATAGACTGACAGTCTTTTCCGTGATGGTTTCATTGTGTTTTCTGTAATTATACTAACGTGGCATGATGTAATATGATGGTTTATTCATGTGTTAAATGTTAATCAAATCACTATTATAATAATTACTCATCTTTGTCTTCAGCTCTTTCTGCCGGCTCCCTCTTTTGCCCGGACCCAGAGGCCGGCGACCACAACACAGATCACATGATTGGTGAGGATGAAACCTTCGTTAATAAACAGTGAGCAATATGACTGTCGCATGAGACACACAGCCTCGCCTAATATTAATGAATGAATCAGCTAATCAGAGTCTAAGTCACGCAGCGTTTCATATGATAGCGTGACGCTCTGTTGGAGCCTGTATCTGAGGGGCGATGGATCTCCTTGTTTAGATTCAGATCCAGACAACTTTATTGATCTCAAGAAGGGCAATTCATTAGCAGCTTACCCCGTCAATACGCACGACTCCAAAACTCACAGGACAAGTGCTTATATGTCAATGGCAACAGATAAATACAAGAAAACAACGAGCAGCAGCAAATAAAACAGTTATACTTCATATAAATAACCGAGATTTAAAGAATGTAAAATGATTACTGTCTGCGAATGAAAGACTTATAGTAAAGGTTTCTTCTCCTAAGGGGCACATTATGACATTACAGTGCCCTCAGGTTTAGCAAATCCCAAAAATAATAAATCAGGTACCTTTTGGTTGGGCGTTGGCTGGAAAATTGCAGCAGTGTCTCGTCCAGGTCAGACTGTAATTGTTTCCCCAACAATCATCCAGCTGCTTTAATGCTTTTATGGCTTTTTGTGCCATTTTCTGATCTTGTTGACATCAAGATCAAGGTCGACTGGTTCACAAGCTGTGATGTTCTGGGACACCTATAGTCCTAATCAGCACTGTGGGTACATCTGGCATGTGGAGAGCTGTGGCCTAAATCATTTTCTGCCCTGCATGCTTCTCTGGGCTCGGGTTATTGGAACCTGCCAACAGGATTATCTATGATTAAATCACTCTGCTCTCCACCTGCAGGATGGAGGAAATCGAGTTGGAGAAAGAGTGAAATTGTTTAGGTTTGTTCTTCTTACAGCTTCTGTGTGTTTGTCTCTTCAGTTTTCACCTTGTTTCCCTTCTCTTGGTGCAGATTGTCTCGGCCTGCGCTTCACCTGGCTCCACTCGGTCTTCGATAATTTCCCCTCGCTGCTGAATTTTGCTCTGGAGCTCCGCTGTGCGACGGGGCTTTGTCCACGCGACCTGGAAGATTACGGCTGCTCCTGCAGATACGTGGCCGCTGGGAACCCTGTGGATCCTCTGGACGTGTAAGTAAGACTCAGATCGCAGCAGGAAGCGGCTGCAGCAGCTGCTGAATTTAAAATACAGCATGGTGACTTAATTGAATTTGGAGGCTGGAGGCAGGCATGTGCAAAGTGGGCTGGGAGAGTCTTAAAACTCAAATGGGCAGACAGATTTTGTGTGAGAGTGAGGTTTTAAAACACTGGAGAGTCATTGGTACAAACCCTTCCATCCCCCATGAGATATTTTATTTATATTTAATAAAGTGAGTTATGTAGAAAAACTTCACTTTGATAAATAGAAGAATAAACTCGACGAGCCTCAGTTGTCCTTACTTGAATATCTAAGTTTAGAGAAGATCTTGGTACAGCCTGTATACATGGACAGAGTTCTTACCAAAAACTTAAAGTAACATTACATTTGTTCAGCTTTATACAGTATGTCCCATCATATAGAAACACATATAATCACGCCACCAGGGAGGAGGCAGACAATGTGTGTAACTCTTGGTCAATGTCGTTTCTCCAAGGTCCATCTTATCCAAGGGCCTTTCAGGTTATGTCAAAGCATGTCACTGCACAAATTAAACATTCCTTTATGTCCAACACATTTCTACCACAGTGAGGGAGTGCAAATTTTACCTGTTGTCCCTCTAAATCAGCAGTCCTCAGTGTAGGAGCTGGGAAGGAGTTCACAAGACAAAGATGTGGTCGCCAGAAAAAAAAAAAACAAGATTGGACAAAACAAATATCTTATTTCTGCTTCACAAAATTAAGTTTAGTGTTTCAGGCTTCCCTTTAATGTTTTTTTGTTAATACTTCAGAAGAATCAGATCTTCAAAGGAAAACCAGTCTTTGGGTCGAGTGGTCCCAACCTGTGACAAGTGTTGACAAGAAATGACAAGCTGAAAAGGTTGAGAGTCACTTCTTTACATGATGGGAGGTCTTCCTCTCTGCCCCTACATTTGTTTGTCTGCAAGCCTTTTTGCTCAGTATTTCCCTCCAACATGCCTCTGCACAGACAACGTTTGGTTCAAAAATCCTCCTCAACTCATGACATGATAAACCTTCAGTAAATTCCAAGAGGTTTGAAAACTCAAATATGTCTTGAGAGCTGTAGGTGAACGGCGCTAGTAAAATATGAGTTATGACTTTTGATAACTGAAAATGTGGCTTTGATATCTAGGTAAACACTCCTTACTGAAATTAAAAGAATGTCAACTTGTGCAATTCCTAAATAATGATTGTGTGTAACAATTATCTCTCATTAACGTAATTCATTTTAAACGTATTGTACTGTAACGCCCTCTGCTGGCAGAAGTAAAGTTGGACCTCCTTCCTTTTTATAGACGCTTAAAGTTTCTCCTCATTTCTTCTTTGTTGCAGCTGCTGTGAGACTCACAGGCTGTGTTACCAGAACGCTGCCCCCTGCAGGCAGGAGCTGCCTCTCCTCCCAAACAACTTCACTTGTTCAGCAGCAAACACCAGCTGTGGTGAGGCGTACAGTTTACAGGAGCGGCTTGATATTTTGTGAAACATAGATGTGAAAATCAATACCAATACCAATTACTCGTGTCTGTACAGTAAATATGAAGCTACAAACAGCAGAAGTCTCCGCTGGCTGCCCGGCAACCTCACGGTGACAACAAGACTTCAGGAAGTCACTGCACCTGGCCAAGAAATAGTTCAGCACATTACCCACCATAAAAACACAAATGGTTTTTACACTTTGGTTTTTGTGCTGATAAAGCAAACGAGATATGTGTTAATTAATGAGCTTTAGCGGTGGAAGGTGGATTTTGTTTCCTTTGGGCAGAGCCAGGCTAGCTGTTTCCCCGTTTCTAGTCTTTATGCTAAGCTACGCTAACTGGCTGCTGGCCAAACACTTATGTTTACCACACAGACACGAGAGCGGTATCAATCTTCTCATCTAACTCAGCCAGAAAGCGAATAAGTGTATTCCAATTTACTATTTCTGCCACTATTACACCAGAAGAAACAAAAATGGTGACACTAGTCCTACATGTCTTTATGTATATTAGATGACATTAATTGTCTTTTTTTACCTCGGAGATGCTGGTGATCGCTGTCAGCAGAGGTTTTGTGAATGCGACCAGGCTGCCATCGACTGCATGACTCAGAGCTCGTACAACTGGACGCTGAGAGGCCTCGCCGAGTCGTCCTGCTCCGCTACAAATCAGACAGGTAATTTCATCAGAGGAGGAACAGGAGGCAGCGGCCTGGTAAACCTGCAGAGTGCAAAGCAACAAACTGCTCCTTCATGTCACTGATTTCTGTGGACATTTAACAGAAACATACTGCAGGTGTAGATAAGGCTGGGTAGGCAGGGACGAAAACCTCAAACATATTTTCTATATATATATTTTTGCTTTCAGGAAATATTTCTGAAAACTGTTTAAACACAATAAAAAGATTAGAGATTACAAGGAAGGAGAATATGATGGTTAAACATGTAGAGGCTATTTCACTCAGCTACAGTCGAGCTAACAGTCACATAAATTGAAAGAATTGCCAGGACTGAGTCTACTTTATATCAAAATATTACAATAACCTAAATACTAGACAATTTTTAATCTTGTAACATGATACAATATCATCATTACCTGATATATTGATAACTCAGCTCTAAATGTACATTAAAACTGGATACGTACATATTAAAATATCTACAAAGTATATTAGAAAACATACTGAAGCTGAGCCGTCTGTTTGACGTCCTCGTGGAGGTTTAAAAGGAATCAACTGGCTATCAAACTCTGTTCATTAAATTACATGAGTTCATGCACTGTGCTATAAGCAGCAGTTGGCATCATTAACACCCTCAGTGCCTGACGGAGCAGAGACCCAACAACAGTCTGAAGCCCTCATTAGTCTGACTCTGTGTTTCAGATCTGCTCAGCAGCACCGTGGAGACCAGCGAAGCCTTCAGAGGAGCAGGTGAGTCCGAGTGACGTTGGGACGCTGGATCTCTGATCAAATGACGCCGAGTCAGGGAGCTTTGAAGACACGACCACCAAAATGTCCGCGTCAGCTTTCTCCAGACGGTGCGTCAGTCGGCGTGCGTCAGTTTCCCAAGCGGGTCAGCGATTGATTGGGCAGAAACGCAGATGGCTGAGTCACACCTCTGTGGCTCTCAGCCAATTAAAACAATCACCTCTTGACATTTAATCCTGCAGCTTCCTGCCCACACACAGCTGGGGAAAAAAAGTTCCTTTGATCCGTCAGGTCCAAATATAGATGTTCTGCCCCGGCTGAGCTGCTCTCAGTCTGAGAGAACCAGGAGAAGTTTAGGCGGAGGAGTTTATTAAAGTGGAGAAGCCAGCTTCAGAGGCAAAGTTGTGTAAAGCCTGTCGGAGGTCTGTCAAGTTGAGTTTTTCGGTTTGAATGAACATTTTACTGACGCCAGCAGCTGCAACTTCCTCTGTTTGACTTTAAATCTGCTTTTGTTGTTGACGTCATGTGAGGTACTGATGAAAACTCTTGCAGTATTAAAGAGTAGCAGGTTTACCTGTTGTATGTTGTAGGTCTGTAGAGGCCTGTATGACTGTGACTGTAAAAATTAAAGGAGTCCAACAAAGTAGATCGGGGACTAAATGGAAGCTAGAAAATCCCTTTCAGGCAAATCTGACCAATCGCAGGTTAAAAAGAAGCTCCTGTTTCCTGTCTCATAGTATTACCTGGCACAGATGTGTTACCAGTTCCACTTGATACTCGTCACATTTCACTGAGAGAAAGCTTGGACATTTTGGGAATGTTATGGCGCTGTAACAACATGAGTGAGAGTCTTTTATAATTTGTAAAATTTGAATGAATTACTTCTGTGACCACTTAAGTTAAAACAGCCACAGGTTTTATGTTGATCTGACTCTTTGGACTATATATATATATATATATATATTTATTTTAGTGCTGAAACAACTATGTGATGCGGCCATTTTTATATGTATATAAAAAAAATTCCCCACTTGCCCCTGTGGGCGGTCTATTCCTCCTTCAAGCTCGGGTCCTCTACCAGAGGCCTGGGAGCTTGAGGGTCCTGCGCAGTATCTTAGCTGTTCCTAGTACTGCACTCTTCTGGACAGAGATCTCGGATGTTGTTCCTGGAATCTGCTGGAGCCACTCTCCCAGTTTGGGGGTCACAGCCCCGAGTGCTCCTATTACCACGGGGACCACTGTTGCCTTCACTTTCCACATCTTTTCTAGCTCCTCTTGGTATTTCTCAAGTTTCTCGTGTTCCTTCTTCCTGATGTTGCCGTCGCTTGGGATTGCTACGTCTATCACTACTGCCTTCTTCTGCTGTTTGTCCACCACTA